>BHEV01004590.1:3977-27455 GCA_004319985.1 Emydocephalus ijimae
TTTCTTATAAAATTTATTGTGTAATTTTAGAATGTACTAAATGGAATCCCAAGATAAATTAAGTGTTATATGAAGTATTTTTAAGTTAGGGCAATGAGTTAAAGGCGTCACTCCAATTAGTGTATAGGAGAAGTATAGTAAAAGAAAAAAGATGAATGGATAGTTGGAAATAGAACAGACAAAGAATGTTATTGAAAATGGTAATAAGATAGGGAAGGATATATAAAGTGAATATGATGTGTAAATTTCGTCTGTGTGAAGAGTTTTAACTCGGGATCAAGCAGCTTTCAGAAAAGATGTTTTAAGTTTTGTTATGTTTTCTGTGTTTTGTATGTTGATAAAAGGCAATAAAATTTTAATTAGCAAGAAATAATTTGGATGAAAAGGAGAAGTTGGGATAAGATATGAAGTTAAATAGATAAAGTAAATATTGATATTATAATTTGGAATCATTATGTTCTATTGGTTTTCTTCTTTAATTATTACTATTTTTTTTTAAAAAAGAATTTATAAGCTGTTATGCCTTGATTGTTTGTGCACTGTTTTTGTAAAATTAATAAAATTTGTTTAAAAAAAAAAAACTCAAGCCAAAAGCCAAAATCTTCCAGCCCGAGACCCCAAAGGACATCTAGAAAACAGCAAGGAATAGAAACAGCTGGAAACAGGCCTCATGTAGCAACCAAGCAGTTAGACCTGCCACACCTGATGTTGGCATTGCAGTCTTCCTTGTATTCTTAGTTTGGTAACCAACATTTTACAGGCAGGGCATAGCCAGTGAACACATGCATATTACAGGTGCTCTTTTAATTCTTTTTTTTTAAGTAAACAATATATATTTTAAAAGCAACAAGGCAATGGGAACAACCTCTATTTTCTCTTTAGTCATGATAGTTGCCATGATTTACATGAGTTGGAAATAAGAACAACGTGCACTCAAGAATATTTCTTCTTTTTCAATAAAGGTTGGAACACTTTTTTTAAAAAGTAGGATATTGTTTATAAAATAAATAAAAGACAAATAAAGGAAAGGTGTCCTTTGTAAGATTTTAAAAAATCAGCAACTGTGGTCCCCAATCTGCTTTTATATCTCTTTTGGGGGGATAATATTTTGAGAATGACCCTTTAATTTTTGAAAAGTTGTTTATATAAATTGGCCTGACTAAATCACTTGAAATAAAACTTTATTGTGCCTAAAACAGATAAGTAACATTTTAAAACAATCCCTGTGATAACACAGCTGTTAGGAAAGTTAAATGCAGTGAAAATATTTGTGACATAGCCCAATGTGCTTAGTAGCTGGAGTTTATTTAAGACAGGCAGAATCACCTCTCATCACATTGTTCATCAGGCTGTTTATTAGCCTGGGCAATTAATATGCTTAAGTTTTGTTTTCATTAACACTGATGTTCAAGCTTTATTTATTTCGATGGCTCCATCTCAGATCATTGTTTTGGAGCAGGAAAAGCAAAAATAAAACCATACTTCCAAAATGTTCATTTGCACAAACAAATCACAGGTGTGAGGACATCCGTGTGTTCTGTGCTTCAAATCCTTTCTCTTTATTGTTTTGTTATCAAACATACATTGGCTGTAGCTGCTACATTTATAGATATGCTTGGTTGCTCCCAGGATTTTACCATTCCCAAATAAACTCCATAGAGTTTCACAAAATGCTGTCTGATTTTATGTGGGAATAGCTCTTGCTAAATTCAAGGGAAAATAAATCTCAGCCTCGGTTAAGCCTGTCTGCCCAGCAAAGAAAGGATGATAATTCTTCAGACAGAAAGAAACATGAACACTTGGAAAAAAGATCCCAGACCTGCACTGCAAAAACCCAGTTGACCACAAGATGGCAGTAAAGAGCTAAAAAGGTTCTTTCCTCTTAGTGGTCAGCAGGGTTTCAACAGCCCTAGTGGAAAGAGTTTAAATGCACTTCTCCCTTTTGTCTCTTACACAAACAAGCTTAATACTCTTTTTTTAAAGAACAAAGTCAAATATCCTTGTACATGGGAAAGAAAGGAGAATCAATGCAAATCTTATATACAAGGTAGCAAATAAAAATCAATAAACTATCCTATATATTACTTGTCTAAGTAGACTCTGGTGTAGAGTTCCTTGCAGAATTGCAATCTGAGGGGAGGGAAATTCAGTATTTTAGACATCAGATGAGTTTATTTTCTCAAACAACAAAAGTTTGTGCCTTTTAAGCTACTAGAAGTATACTCGAGTTTGCTCAGAATTAAAGGAATGTTCTGCTACTCCACATTCTCTAAAGCAGTGGAAAGAGTCAAAGTACAATATGCAATTTCTCCTACACAGGTAAGGAACACCAGGCCAAAATTTATCCTCAGCCTGGATATTTGAAAGGACGATTTGTACAATTCAGTTATGCTGATGGGCAGAAGATATTGTTTGTTGTTTGATTAATTTGTTAAGATTCCCAGCACTGTCATTCTCCATATATTATGATATTTTTTTCAGGACCCAATATATATTTAAGATTAAAAAATAACCTTAGCAAGAGGCAGAACTCCAGTGATTGCAAACTGGTTGTGTTTTTTTTAACTCACAGCCTCCAAGAGAAACTCATCAAGTTCTCACAAAAACCTGATGTTCCTCAGAATACAGTTTAAATTTTTTTTACATTATAGAATGATGAAAAGACAAGTTAATACTCAGGTAATTACTGTACTTAATTAATAATTAATGTCAAATTAATTACTTGTCATTTCCAGCACAAACATTTCTAGGATAAAAGTTCTCAGTCAAGAGAAGAATTAAAACACATTCTTTAAAACTATTAGCAGAAGTTCTGTTTATAACACTAGAATGCCTTCTAAGTCTCTAAATTTCTCACAACTTTTTTCCAGAATCTAATCAATTCCATCTAACTTGATTTTTCAGTCTCCCCATTGATTCATTCTTCTTTCATTCATTCTCCTTTATATACTTGTTTTGCAGTTTTATTCTTCCTATGTGACTAAAGTATCCTAATGTGCTTACTTACTCATTTTTGTACACAATCCACATTCTTTCAGCATCCATTCATTCATTCCTGACCCTTCCTCTAGTTTTATGACAAGCATTCCCATTTTACTCAACTTTTATACTTCTCTTGATAGACTTAACTATCCCTTCCACATAACAAGGCAAGCAGAAGCACTTTTCCCCCAATAAACATTCTTTCCCCTCAGTAAGGTGCTTACTTTCTACCACAGTTTGCATGTCTCTAAATTTCTGTTTTCCCATTTTTAGTAATCATTCTACCAAATACATAAATCCATCTATTTGCTGTAGCTATTATGTACATCTCTCAACTTGACCATTTTTCTGTCAAGCACAGTTGCCTTGATCTTTAATATATGCTATCTTATTTATTATTTATTTATTTAGGGAATTTATATTGCCACCTATTTGCACATGGTGACTCAAGGCAGCTTACAAGAATATTAAAACCTCATATAAAAACAATAAAACTAATAAAAGAGAGAATCATATAATGAAGTAATAAAGTAATATCATAAAATAGTCCACCCACACACCTCCGCCCTGGCGACAACAATCTCACAAGCCATTTAATGGGCTCCATCCTGCTCTGCGTTCCTGAGACCTGCTGGCATCTTCAAATCCATTCTCCTTGTGCATCAGTGTGGTATAGTTTAATTTAGTGTCTGATCCAGTACAATGCCTCTTTGGCTTTGATCTTCCAAGGAAAAACTGGACCGTGCTGTGGGAGGTGCAAAATTGGGAATACAAATGGGGGCTGATTAATAATACTAACTGTGATTGTGAGAACATCCCACAAACTTTATATCGTGTTGCAACAGAATGCCTCCCTCATAAGGTTCCATGGATCTACATCATCTCAAGGGCACTGCTGTCCAATGGCTAAACAATCTAGATATCCAGCCATAGGCTTAACCAGTTTAGTAACTGCTCATACATAATTTAATGTTATTCATAATTTTGTTTATCATTTATATTATGCATTTTTAAATAAGTCACTGTTCTAGTGTTTTATATTTTGATTTTATTGATATTTTATACGCTGTTTTTGTGAATGTTATGCACCAATGTTGTTACGCCATACAAAATCAATAAAGAGTGATATAGTGGTTAAGGGGCTGGATTAGCTGGAAGGAAACCCAGCTTCTAGTCCACTCTTAGTCACTGAATCTCATTGTGTGGCTTTGGGTCATTCGTTCTCTCTCAATCAGAGATTGATTGATTTACTGAGGAGATTTATAGGACCACCAGCTTACAAAAATCACAATTTGGGTTGGCATAGAACAATGAAACGAGTACTGCTGTTGTGAGGAAAAATAGATGGAAGGACAGTATTGCAGTATTGAGCTTATTAATAAATGGTGGAATATAAAGTTAATGAATAGATTAATGTACTTAACATTCACCATAAATTATTCAACAGCACTTTTTAGTGAGGCTATTGATAAAAATAGGATTTCTAACATGATTGTCAATGTCCAATGATGGATATGGCACAAGAAGAAGAAGAAAAATTATTCCAGCTCTTTGGCAAAAGCATGGCATTATTTGCATACAATATTACGCTCGCATTTACACCTCCAATCAACAGATCTCAAATGTCAACACAAGCTTTTTGGTCACATTTATCCATAAGTACATTGAGGAACCAAGGAAAGATCACATATACTTATCCATAGGTATCCGCTGCTAATCATGTGATGAAAAGCAAGCAAGACATCACAGCACAGATCTGCTGTCAACATCAGACTCAAGTATGTAAGTCACAGTGTTTACCTAGCTTTATCATTTTCTTCTTCCTCTCTCCACCCCCCTCCATGCATGTCCTGTTTAATGTTGAACCACTCCTTCATTGTCCAATTAGGAGAACATGGGTTCAGCCCATTTTCAGGGATTGCCTTAATTTAAATAGGAGGTTTACAAATCATGGTAACTGTAGCCAGACTATCTTAATCCAAATATGTTTACAATGGTACATAAATTGAAGTGGACTAAAATTCTCACCACCTGAGAAAGATTTGTGCACACTGGCTTGTGCATACTGAGAACTCACTTATGGGAATTGCTCACTATGCATCACTCCAGACTGTTTCTGAATTTCACCCCAGCATTTCTGTCAACAACCACATTAAATTTTTCTATAAAATAGTCATGACCTGACATGAAGAAATTAAGCAGGCTTTGCTTTTCCTGGCATATGTAAAAAAAACCGATGGGGAAAGCAATGTTGACATGACAGACAGATGTTGAAGTCACAGAGGCAGAGACACTAAAAGAAAGTTGGCCATCCCATTAATAGAGAACTGGAAAGGGAGAAATTGACAAGCCAAATTTGAAGGGTAGGAGAGAGGGGAAAGAACAGATTCTGACAAAGAACACTTGAAATAAAACAGACCCTTGGAAATTCCATCTGTGGACAGCTTGCAAAGAGAAGGAGGTAGTGCAGAACAAACTAATAGCAAAATCAAAAAACAGTAGGGGCTGGATGCAAGAAGTCAGAATCAATTCTGCTTTTGTTGACCCCTTTACTTGGAATCTGCTCTTAAAAATAAGCAGTTAACAGGGGGCCCCACCTTTCTCACTTTCTCCCTCTCTCAAAATAGAATAGGAATATAGGCATTTGTGAGGTTGGTCATGGATATTGTCAAGTTTCACCAACAAAGCACTTTAGATTAGCTGCTAACTATGGCATGCCTATCCAAGTACTCAAAAGCATGTTGTTCAATAAATTGTTCAACTAGAACCGGGCAGAACCGGTAGCATCCCACCCCTGTTATAGTCCAAAAAGCTGTCTTTGGCTTACTGTAGCTCTTACGGATGTAGCTTTTTTTTTAATGTAAACAAACACTAGTTGAGAAATAGAAAATCTAGAATGTTATTCCTTAGAGTCTGAGAAATAATTAGAAATTTATATTTAGTACTTGGGCAAAAAAGAAAATCTAATAAGCTTTTCAAAGCAATTCTGTGTATCTGAAGTAAACATTCCTGTGTTCACTGTAATGTAACCCCAAGTACCTTAGTCTTAAGACACAACGAATTCAGAGACTTTTCTTAGCATTTTCAAATCAAATTACACATACATAATTTCATAAACAGCTTTGTCAAATTGAACTTTTATTTCCAAATCTGAATACACATGGAAATTTTCCAGAAGGCAGATACGAAGTGAAAAAGCAGCAGCTTATTCTGCAGATCACAAAGCATTTCAGGAATTTCCTCCGAAGCATCATCTATTGGTCTTTTAATTATTATAATGGAATGACAAGATCTAGGACATCTTCATAATGAAAGAAATCATAATGAAAGAAATCTAATGGAATCATAATGAAAGAAATCTAATGGAATGACAAGATCTAGGACATCTTCATAATGAAAGAAATCATAATAATTTCAGAGTATTAGACAATTTCCAGGACTGTTCCATAAGAAGGCACAGAACATTCTTGCTACAATATTGGATATTGTAAGAACTGTCTCTATTTCTAGGCCAGACAACATGTGTGACTTTTATAGTCCTGTTAGTCATGTGTCTGTAACTTAGATCTGACACTTTTCTCATTAATCAATTCCAGAGCGAGAGGGAAAACAGGTCCTACTGTAAAGAAGCGGAGGAGTCCATAGCTGCATAAATCTGGTGCACAAATTGCTTAATTTTGAAATTCAACGTTGCAGGAAAGAAATCGAAGTTTCATGTACAGGTTGCTCTCAATTTATTTTGTTCATTTAGTGACCATTTGAAGTTACAACAGCCCTGAAAAAAGAGGCTTATGACCATTTTTCACACTTCTGACCATTGCAGTATCACGTGATTTATATTTGGATGCTTGGCAACTGACTCATATTTATGACGGTTGCAATGTCCTGGAATCATGGTGATTCCCTTTTGCCATCTTCTGACAAGCAAAGTCAATGGGGAAACCAGATTCACTTAACAAAGGTGTTACTAATTTAAGAACTGCATTGATTCACTTAACAATTGTGACAAGGAAAGTTGTAAAATGGACAAAACTCATCTACTTAACAGCATAAATTTTGGGCTCCGTTATAGTCGTAGATTGAGGACTACATGTACTTTTTAAATGACTTAGATGCAATCTTTTCCCTACTCACAAGTAGCTAATCAATATGAAAGATCTAACAACAATTCAATTAAAAAGATTATTTTACTGGCTGCACTTGATATATTAGGTTAGCTGCCAAAAGGATTGAAATTCTGAAATAGGCAGCTAATATGTAGTACAATTCACTCCCAATTCAATATTCATAGTGTTAAGTTTGGAGCATGGGTGCGAATAATGGAGACGAGCCGGTGAAACGGTGAACTTCAAACTCTTTATTTACATGGTGTGACAGCTCAAACTGGATGGCTGCTACAGCCTTCCTTATATAGGCAACTTATTAACTATTCAACCAATGAAAACCTGGGAGCGCTAGCTCTGTTGACCAATGAGAACGGCTCGTTAACGGCCAATCAGATTCTCCTGAACGGACAAATCTGATCTCGCCATTTAATCAACGCCTTTAATCCCTTGTAATAGTCTTTCCATCAGGCTCTGGAAAATCCCCGGGGCTACACTCACTCCGAACTGGAGCCGTGTATATTTAAAGGCACCTCGGTGCGTCACGATCGTCTGTGCCTGTGCCGTTTTTTCATCAACCGACAGTTGCTGATATGCCTGAGCTAAGTCTAGTTTAGCAAAGACTTTTCCGCCCCCCAGGGAATGGAGGAGGTGCTGCACCACCGGCACCGGATATGCGTTTTGCTGCAGGGGGTGGTTCAGGGTGGCTCGGTAGTCCCCACAAATTCTAATCGAACCNGAACTTGACAAGGCTTAAGGCGGATGGTAGCTATTTTTGGATTAAGGTTAAATGATATCAGGGTCCCCTTGTACTCGCCTAGCTTTTCTGTGAAGACGTCCCTGAATTCATGGACGAGGTCCTCCTCCCAGTCACTGCTGCCGATTTGGTTAATGCCTGCCACTTCAATGCCGAGTGGCGCGAACCATTGGATGAGACGGGGACTCGACTGGATCCTATGACTGGAATCCTATTCCCCTGATAGTCTTTAAGTATGAGTCTTTGGGAATGGAGATCTTGGCGCTGGATAGTAGGGATGAGTTGCTTGAGGGTCTTCCAGGAAACCATCGAGAGAGACGATCCCGAGTCGACTTCCATTTGGCAGGGCTGATTTTCGATGGCCACTTTAATTCGGATTTTCTTGGCATCCAAGGAGGAGGTGTGACCGATAGTGATAGTTTGGTGAGCCTCTTCTCGCTTCGTGGGGCGATTTAAGGTTCGGTTTCTGTATGAGTGGTTTACTGGTTCTCGCCTTACAGGATGGTTTCCTGTCGATTTGCGATAGTTAGCCCCCTTTGAGATCTGGCTGGGTCCTAGGAGGCTTCTACAGACCCGTCCAATGTGGCCTTGTTTCCCGCACTCATGGCAGAGCGCGTCGCGGAATTTGCATTCGGACCTGGAATGGTTGGCCCCACAGCCAGCGCATGGGTGCTGGGACTTCGGGTAATGGTCCTGATCGGACCGCAGTCGATGGACCTCTTCTTCGTCACTGTCTGACAACGAAGAGAGGTCCTCGTGGTGGGCCATCAAAAGCTGTCCTTCTGACTTGGGTGAAATGTCGCCGGTTGGTTGGTGTACTGGAGCGCGGTTGCGGCGCAGTTGGGCAGCCGACTTCCTGGTTGCTTTTGCTGCAGTAGCATCAGCGATGGCATCGGCAAGGCTGATGTCGCCTTTTGCCATCAGCTTACTCTGCACGTTTAGCGCATCTAATCCCAGAACTATTCGGTCTCTCAAAGCCTCTTCCAGGTCAGCGAACCCGCAGAGGCCTCCCAGGTTTTGGAGGTCCACGACGAAATCGGCAACGCTCTCTCCTTTCCACTGGTTTCTTTGGTAGAACTCGTGCCGACTTACGAGCGTTGGTACGGTCGGTGCATAGTGGGCCCTCAGTAGGGGTTCGAGGACGTCCCAGTCCATAGTCTTCACTTCAGCCGGTTTAGCTAGGGCCTTGGCCATCTTGAATACGGTCGGCCCGCAATGCATTAGGAATACCGCCCATTTCTTCCCGGTCGTGGCATCCTTCAAATTATTGGTTTCCAAGAACATTTGGAAATGATCCATGTAGGACTCCCAGTCTTCTTGCGCTGGGTCGAATGGAGCGGGTCGTATGACGCCGCCAGACATGGTTCCGCCGTTGTGCATTTTCAGCCATGTGCTCGGTTATCTTCTTTGTTGTTCAGTCAGCTCTGACGTCTCCACATCCCATCTTCGTCGCCAGTATTAAGTTTGGAGCATGGGTGCGAATAATGGAGATGAGCCAGTGAAATGGTGAACTTCAAACTATTTACATGGTGTGACAGCTCAAACTGGATGGCTGCTACAGCCTTCCTTATATAGGCAACTTATTAACTATTCAACCAATGAAAACCTGGGAGTGCTAGCTCCGTTGACCAATGAGAACGGCTCATTAATGGCCAATCAGATTCTCCTGAACAGACCAATCTGATCTCGCCATTTAACAGCCAATCAGAAGTGCAGGGCCAGAACCCTGCACTTGACTTCAAGCTCTAGATAACTTTATTACACATCTATTCATTCACAACACATAGGGTTTCATTTTAGGTCAATATATCAAGCATAAATATTGGAATTATAAGAAAAGGAGAACTGAAACTCACAGCAGATATTTTATAAACCAACAGCAGCACTTCAGAGTGATACCTAAGGTGACAGCTTTTCGTTCGGACTTCTTTCCATCCACAGTAAAATACATGGTAAAATCCCATTGGCTATTAAAATTAAATCAGGGTTAGGGTTAGATTGGTATTCAGGGCCAAAAACAGGTGTGGGGGAAAGACTTGAACAAAAAGCTGTCACTTGCCCTATCCTGAGAAATGGTCTAAAAATCTTATCCCAACACCAGTCTTTCTCCCGATTTTGACCAAAGCTAACCCTAACCCTAATTTAATTTTAATAGCCAATTGAATTTTACCATGTATTCTACTGTGATGCATAGTGAAGTCCAAATGAAAAGCTGTCACCTGACCTATCTTCGGGAGACCTCTAAGGATCTTTCCCCCACACCAGTTTTTGGCCCTGAGTCTAAATAGCACGAACCCTAACTTAATTTTAATTGACAATAGGTTTAGGGTTAGCTCAGTTTAGACTCAGGGCCAAAAGCAGTGTTGGGGGAAGATTCTCATCGCTCCTCTAAGCATAGTGTTAAGTTCTGCGCATGGGTGCAAGGAGCGGAGACGAGGCAGTGAACAGTGAACTTCAACTCTTTATTAATCATACTGAACAGAGCAATCACCTAGAGCAGCAGCAGCCCTTTTATAGGGTTGGCTGCTGTCCTATTAGCCAATGAGAAACATGGAAGTGTTAAACCCTTGAACCAATGAGAGTTGGCCCGTTAACAGCCAATCAGATTTCCCAGAAAGGACCAATCCGATGTCGCTATTATCGGCCAATCAGAAGTGCAGGATTAGGCTTTTTACTTACGGTTGTTAAAACTTTATTAAACGCCTTTATTAGTTCATAACACATAGGGCAAGTGATAGCTTTTCATTCAGATTTCTTTCTGCCCCACGGTAGAATACATAGTAAAATCCCATTGGCACTTAAAATTAAATTAGGGTTACGGTTAGCGTCAGGGTTTAGCTCTGTTTACATACAGGGCCAAAAACTGGTGTGAGGGAAAGATTCTTAGAGTGTCATGCCCCTGTTAGAATCTGACTCCGAGGGAGAGGAGAAACAGCTGACAGGGAGTGGGAGTGTGGCTCTGAAGGTTGTGGAGGAAACTGGGGAAGGGCACGGGCCAGCTGGCCATTCAGAAGAAGACCCAGGCCCATCCCCTCTCCATCCTAGGGCACGCAGGGAGGAGCAGATAAGGGAGAAATGTGAATAGTGTGGTCTACGGGGGAGGAAAGGGCCTTGATCCCCTTCATGGGCTGTAGCTGTGAGGACTGTTTGAAAGGACAAACTGTGCATGAGTCAGTGCTGGAAGCAAAACGTGAAAATATTTCTAGTCTGTCAGTTCTTATCTGAGTTCTGGCGTCCTTCCCAGTGTGTGTATTTCAATATCTGTAGACGTGCTCAAGCCCTTATCCTGCCTTGTCTCGTTAATTCTCCAGTGTGGTTTGTATTGTTGTTTTTTCTATTTATATTTTATATATATTTTGAGTTTGAACAGAAGTTCTTCCTTTTCACAGCTGTTTGTGGGGGAGTTTTTTCTCCAGTCAATGATAATTGGACCTTTAAAGCCAAGTTGAGGGAATTAAAGGGACTTCACCTGTTTTTGTGATTTTGTTGCTTTTCTGTCCCACCCTGGGTCATCACATAGAGGTTCTCTGAGGATAGGGCAGGTGACAGCTTTTCGTTCGGACTTCTTTCTGCACCACAGTAAAATACATGGCAAAATTTCTTATTCAGCAGACCATGAACAAGTCACAGTGGGCTAAGACTTCTCACAAAATACTTTTCAGCTCCAAAGACGGGTGAACTTTTCTCATCTTTAAGCCTCACCACAGATGTTGATTTTCAAATTTTTCCTACCATGAAGAGTGTTTACATTTATTTCTTTTAGATATAGAAATAATTGTTTGAAATGTCATTCTCTTGCATAATAAGAAAAGCAGATAAAAAAACAAGATGGCAGATCTTCTCAATAACAGAACTCACAATTGGTTCCAACCACCAGCCCAAGAATTGAGAGAAAAACTGGATTTCCAGGCTATCCAGAATGCTATTAGGATGGGAGCCATGCAGATTACAAGGAGACCTTCATTCCAGAGAGCAGGCACTGTTTAAATGAAGAGGCCCAAAGCATGCCAATCCTGTCAGTTTGCATTACACAGGCCAACAGCAGGAGGGATAGATGTCTCCACAGATAACTGAGCCCTGTGCCATGTAAGATATTCTAGATTCAGCAACAGAGTGGTTGTTGCCTGGAATGCACTATCCGACTCTGTTGTTACTTCCTCTAACCCCCACTCCTCTAACTTAAACTATCCATTATTGACCTCACCCCATTCCTAAGAGGTCTGTAAGGGGCATGCATAAGAGCACCATCGTGCCTACCGTCCCTGTCCTATTGTCCCCATTTATTCGTACCTATTTCCTGTATTCTTACTCATGTTTATACCTATACCTATTATCTTGTAAGTGATTGACAAATCAATCAATCAAATAAATAAATAAATAAATAAAATATATCATAATCTGCATTTCGAATCACACCTGGAAGTAGACCCGCAGCCAATGCATAGCAAAAGGTTCACATGGGCATACCAAGACATACCTACCAATACCATACCACTGCATTCTGGATACGTTAGAACTAACAAGTGGTCTTTAAGGGCAGCCCATACAGAAGTGGTATTCAGCAGGTTCTGACCAGTTCTGGAGACCGTTAGAGGAAATTTTGAAGAATCAGCAAATACCAGCTCTGACTGGAGGTTTTACAGTATGCCCACCAAGCCACACCCACCAAGCCACGCCACAGAACTGGTAGTAAAAAAAAATTGAATCCCACCACTGAGCCCATATACAGTATGTTGCAATAGCCAAGCTATACGATGATTAGGGCAAGAATTGTCAGAAGGGCCTCTTTATTCAGTAATGGGTACAACTGATATATCAGATTAAGATGTGTAAACTATTCTATTCTTTGGCACTGAAATTAAACTATGAATCACAGAAGACCCAAGATTACAACTATGCTTAAGTGAGTAAATGCAATACCACTCCGGATTATAGTTAGCATCTTTCCTAATCAAGAAGACCGTAAATATCCATAACTAATTAATTTTGTTAGCCTTCTCCATCGTTTGGGCACTGGAATAGGACTTCCACTTGTATGCTGATGATATCCAAAATTTTATTGGGTGTCATCAGCATACTGATAATATTGAACCCAGGAGTGGGATCCAACAGGGTTAACTACCAGTTCGGTCATTTACGAGGTTCGGTGATTTACGATGTGGTTCCCTGCACCGCTGCCGGAGGGCGCCTGTAAATCGTCATCAGCAGGCTGCATTCGGAGAAGCAGCCTTTCAAAAAGCCCTTTTTTCCTGCTTTTTAAACTGCAGCTGTGCCTCGCACGGCAGCTGAAGTTGAAAAAATCAGGAAATAAAGGTCAGGTAAGAGCCCAGGTAGGTGGGTGGGCAAAAACATTAGCAGACATAGAACTGGTTCTATATCTGTTGCTCTTCAGAGCTACCGGTTTTGCATAGGTGGACAGAACCAGTAGAAACCCACCCCTGATTGAACCCCAAACTTACCTCATCCAGTAGTTGCATGTAGATTCTGAATCTAAGAAAGTGCCAAACTCTGAGGCACTCCACAAAGGAGGGGCCTAGCAAGTGACTTCTCCCCCTCAACCAACATTGACTGCATGATGTATTTATTTAGCATGTGGTAGGGAAATCTACACATGATAGACACAATACAGTCCTGACAGCCTAGGTGCACCACAGGGGGAGAACTAGCATTACACCAATTAGCTAGCAGCACTCAGGTTGTTGGCACTTCCTGGCTTCCTCTGCCAGAGTCACCTCGCCTCATGTCATGATAACTCATGTCTGGCCAGGTCCATTGCCAGTTTCTGCTTTCCACACACATGAACGCAGCTAGGTTTTCCCACCAAAGTGGTACCCATTTATCTATTTGCAATAGTGCATGCTTTCGAACTGCTGGTAGGCAGGTGCTAGGGATCGAGTAATAGGAGCTCATTCGGTCTCACAGAACTGGGCTCAAACCACCAGAGTGCAGATCATTTATGGCTGGCAGTTCCAGCATCATTTAGCCACTGCACCACTGCACCCCTCATTGACTGAAATCAACCTAGGAAAAAAGGACGGAAGAGAACCACCATGGCTGTGCTCCCAATTTCCTACCCCATTTCCCCTGGGGATATTCAAAAGGACACCCTAGTTAATGGTATCAAAAGCTCCTGAGAGATCAAGAAGCACAAGAATAAAAGCATCCCTTCCATCCCAGGTATGCCTCAGGGTCATCAATAAGCATGATTAAAGCTCTCTTCATAGAGAATCTCAGCCTGAAAACTGACTAATGGATCTTTCTAATACCAGGAAGAAAACATCTTCCTAACAGGTTTCTTTATATTTAGAAGAATAATATACATTATTATTATATAATAATTTACATCTCTCTTATGTTTTCCTAAGTGGTGTAGGGTTTCCTGCCTAGGCAGGGGGTTGGACTAGAAGACCTCCAAGGTCCCTTCCAACTCTGTTATTCTATTCCATTCAATTCCATTCAATTCCATTCGATTCCATTCGATTCTATTCTATTAATGTCTCTCTTTACTTTTTAGCTAAAAAAAATAATCCAGGACATCTCAACCTTTCCTCATAGGAGAGTTGCCCAAGCTGGTTCAGCATTTCTGTGGTCAACAGTAAACCATAATAAAGGAGTATGGGACCACATGAGTCCCCAGCAGAGGCTAGAGCCCATTGAAGGGCAACATGAAAGTTCTTTAAGGCTCCATCAGACAAGAGAGTCATAACCAAAAAGGATTTATTTACTTATGAAATAGGACTTGGGCTTAAGAGGGCAGTCACTGAAGCTCCCTGTTTTCTTTTCCTTCTTCGTAATGTGTATTAGGATAAGCCATTTTGCAATGTTGGGAGAATGGAATTTGTTCTTGGCTTCCTCGAATGTGGAGTCTCAAGAGAGCAATTGTGGAGCATTCCCTTATGTCAGGCATAATGTACTCGACGTCCGGAGTGCTCTTGAGGTCAATCAAACCGCTCTCGGTGTAAAACAAAAAAAAAAAAGCCTCTGCGTGGCAGTGCTTGCATCCACAGAAGGGCTCCTTGTCCCATTACACATCTGCCAGGTGATGTGCACAGAACTCTGGGAGTTTCGATGAATTGTACTGCAGTTATCATAAATAATTCTGTGTCAAGCCACAACAGCTGTTTTACCAAGCCAAACTGCACACATCTATATATTACAGCCCATGCTACATTTAGGGCCTGTCAACATATCTAGTTTTGGAGAAGGATTTTGGCCGTTTCGTTGCAGGATTACAATTAATAGTTGACACTATATTCTTATACTGATGCAGGAACTGTTTTGTTTTGTTTTTCATCAAATAGGATATGCATCAGTTGGCCATTAAGAGTAGGCTTTAATAAAAATTCAAGACAGTTATAGAGCAACAAGACAATGGAGTTTTCAGGGATGCAAAAAAAAAAAAAAAAACCTTCTCGTTCTCCTAATCTAGTTAATCAATGTTTCTGGCATTGATTTACAATCTTAATGTTTATCCTAGTAAGATTATTTATGAGCACATCCTGTTCATTCTATATGTGTTTCTGATCTGTATCTGAATGTCTGAACCAACTTTAAACTGTCCGGTGTTAAGAATCTATATTATTGGACATCTGGAAAGGGTACTTTTAACATTACGGGTACTTCTAACATTATGTATAACAGAATATCAGAGTTGGAGGTTTTCTAGTCCTGCTCAAGCAGGAACCTATTCCAGACAAATGGTTGTGCAATGTCTTCCTATAAATCTCCAGGGATTATGTACCCAGTAGTGGGATTCAAAATTTTATTACTACTGGTTCTGTGGGCATTGCTTGATGGGCATGGCTTGGTGGGTGTAGCAGGGGAAGGATACTTCAAAATCTACATTCCCTCCCCACTCCTGGAGGAAGGTTACTGCAAAATCCCCATTCCCTCCCCAACCCACTAACCTGCTTTCCAGCTCCATTCTCCTGTGCAGGGCAACCAAAGAAGACCCAGCTGATCAGCTGGGACTCGGGAGGCAGAGAAGAGATGGGGGCAGGGCCAGTCAGAGGTGGTATTTTCCAATTCTCCAAACTACTCAAAATTTCTGCTACTGGTTCTCCAGAACCTGTCAGAACCTGCTGAATACCAGCTCTGTATGTACCCATAGCTATCTGAACCCATTCCACTGATTAATTGTTCTCACTGTTAGGAAATTTCTTCTTAGTTCTAGGATGGATCTTTCCTTGATAAGTCTTGCTCTCAAATGCTTTGGAGAATAGGTTGTCCCACTCATCTTTGTGCTATCCTGGAATGGAGGATTCAAAAGTTACCCCAGAGGAAACCTAAAAAGTCCTATAAGTCATAGGTCCCTTCCATTTTCTTTCTAAACCTATTGAAGATGTAACCTTTTCCTCAATGTCAGATTCGGAATTTAACTTCACCACTGATTTTTCTGAGCCTTATCCATGCAGGAAAATAAAGATCCAGAAATAGCTTAGGGCCCTTAACAACTAAAAATCAACAAGGAAGCAACACAACTGCACTCATCAATAACAACCAACATGAATTCACACCTGCAATAATATCATTCCTGACACATTTCGAATGTTTGGTTCTTTATCAGTTGAGACTGTATTGC
Source organism: Emydocephalus ijimae (assembly GCA_004319985.1). Lineage (NCBI taxonomy): Eukaryota > Metazoa > Chordata > Lepidosauria > Squamata > Elapidae > Emydocephalus > Emydocephalus ijimae. The sequence continues at coordinate 20,401 of BHEV01004590.1, forward strand.
AAAAAGCAAACAGAGACACTTTGTTTCATATCCTGAACTTCCAAAAAGTACTGGGAATAATAAAATGTAAATTATAACAGCAGCTGTTATTTTCTATTTTTGATGACCTTTTAATAATTACAATAAGAACCTCACAGGGTTGAAAGTTGAAACTACTGGAACAACAGATCATGGCAGCATTCCTTAGATTTCAGATCCTGCAGTCATTTACTGGATTCTCTGGGAAGATTTTCTCTTCAGAAAGAATCTGTCAGCTAGCAACTTCTACTCTAGGTTGGCAACGCCTTGTCTTGTAAGTCTGTCACATTTCTGCTTTGTCTGAAATGATTTCTGATGTGAGTGTCCATTGCTTCAGCTTAGGCACATCCTCAAGGGAGCAACTGCAAATACCCATGCTGTAATCTGTCTCCACTAGACTTCCAGCCAAGCAAAAATTATAACTCATACAAAAATATCCTTCAAATGTGACTTCATTTGGGACAAGAATTTCCTTTGCCAAGCAAGGCACTTATTAAGTGAATCACATTGATGTGATGGCCTTTTTTTTAACCATGGTTATTAAGCCAATCACTGCAGTTGTTAAGTGAATCACACAGTCATTAAACAATTTTGCCTCCCCCTACCCCCAACCTTACCCACCTTGATTTTTGCTTGTAGGAAACCAGCTGATACAAATACAGATAATCAGAGTTGGAAGGGACCTTGTAGGTCATCTAGTCCAACCCCCCGCCCAAGCGGGAGACCCTACACCATTTCTGACAAATGGCAGTCCAATCTCTTCTTGAAAGTCTCGACTGATGGCGCTCCCACAACTTCCAAGGACAAGCTGTTCCATTGGTTGATTGTTCTCATTGTCAGAAAGTTTCTCCTTATTTCCAGGTTAAATCTCTCCTTGTTCAGTTTCCATCCATTATTCCTTGTCTGGCCTACAGGCGCTTTAGAAAATAGCTTGACCCCTTCCTCCCTGTGGCATCCCCTCAAATATTGGAAGACTGCTATCATGTCTCCCCTGGTCCTTCTCTTCACTAAACTAGCTGAGAAGGTCACAAATGGTGATCACATGACCTGAGGATATTGCAACTGCCACAAATACAGGCCAGCTGCCAAGCACCTAAACTTTCATCATGTGACCATGGGAGTACTGCAAAGGTGATATTCAGCAGGTTCTGACCAGTTCTGGAGAACTGGTAGTGGAAATTTTGAGTAGTTCAAAGATCCAGGCCAACTCTGACTGGAGATTTTACATCAGTATCTTTCCCCAGCCACGGCCACCAAGCCACACCCACAGAAATGGTAGTAAAAAAAAATTGAATCCCATCACTGGAGTACTGTGATCTTTTTAAGTGCGAGGACTGGTTTCAGTCACTTTTTAGTGCAGTTGAAATTTTTAAATGAATTGTTGTAAGTCAAGGGCTACCTTTAATATATTTTCTACAGGACTCTACAGTCTCCTTAAATAGACAAAAGCAGTACATGCTATTCCTCCTCCTTCTCATGTCCTTCACATGTACTCAGCCTGCCTAATAAATCTTAAATGCAATGTAAAATTTGAAAGAGGAAATACAGCCTGAATCCACTTTGGGTAGGTATTGAATGGCTTCAGGACAAAATACCAAGTAGGGACATGTGTAAATGCCTCTATTCCACTTTATTGACATTCTCCTTTAATGGTGTTCTATCTCTTTGTATGAGACAGAATTTTACTGACAATTGTCACAATCTCATATTTCAGGGCCAGAAGCAAAATGCCTTCTGTCATATCTAATATATACGAAAATGAATCTTGATACAGGTAGTCCTCAACTTATAGCAGTTCATTTAGTGACCATTCAAAGTTACAATGGAATTTGAAAAAAATGACTTATGACTGTTCTTTACAATTACAATTGTAGTATCCCCATGATCATGTGCTAAAAATTCAGGTGCTTGGCAATTGGTTCATACTTATGACTGTTGCTGTGTCCCAAGGTCAAGTGGATCCCCTTTTGCAACACTTTAACAAGCAAAATCAATGGGGAAGCCAGATTCACTTATTAGTTTGTGTAATTGATGTTACTAATTTATGAACTGCAGTGATTCACTTAATAACTGTGGCAACAATGGTTGTAAAATGGAGCAAAACTCACTTAACAAATGTCTCACTTAACAACAGAAATTTTGGGCTCAATTGTGGTCGTAAGTCAAGGACTACCTATAGCAAAGTTCTTCAAACTTGGCAAGTTTAAGACTTGTGGACTTCAACTCCCAAAATTCCTGAGCTAACATGATTGGAGGAGGAATTCTGGGAATTGAAGTCCATAAGTCTTAAAGCTGTCAAGTTTGAAGACCCTTGACTTATATATCAGTAGACTGTCCTTTCCAATTCAGGGCTTCTATTTGGCCCAGCAATTGTTTTTCCTCAGAAGTGGGCCCCATAATTTTATTTCTAAGAACTTCTCTTGCCCAGTTCTTAGTATTGTAAATACAGTTTGAAACATCAACAATTGGTGCTAAGTCCATGCATTCATTTGGTCTTCCCAGTTTTCAGTTAGTTTAGTTTATTACCGTTCTCAACTGAGATTGGATCATGAGTAAAGTTCAGGCAGTTTGGGGCACAGGTTTTTTTCCTGATCTGCTGGACAGGCCCAGTCCCCAAAGTTGAATTTTAGTCGCTCTCTCGGGAAAAGTCTACAATACCTCAGCACCAACAAGTACAATGCCAAATGTAATTCTTCCCGTTTGTTTCAATCCAAATGTTATAAGTTTGCAGATCCCAGAATTTGTAATTAGCACAGCCTTTGGAAAAGACTACAGCATGAAATACTGCAAGAAAAGGGGAAAATACAAAGCATTTTTTTATTATAGCTGATTTAGTCATTCCGAAAGAGAGGCCTCATTATACAACATGGGTGGGGAACAAAGTTATTATTGTATTGTTGACTCTGTATTTCCCTGGGAATAATATCCAAAAGCCACATGCCAGCAATGGGAAAGGTCAGAACTGGCAACTAAGCAGAATCAGAGAACAATTGCATGATTTCATAGTATTTGTCCTCTTTGCCACAACATCCCATCTCTAAAGTCTGCAGGAAGAAGAAATACAAGTAAAGACGAACATTCAGGACCCTGCAGTCATGATCTACAATACTTACGACACAGATGTGTTTGTGAAACTGTGTTCCTGAAATTTGTAGTAAAGACAAGTTTATGGCGGTGCTTAAAAAAACATAAAGAGGATTAGAACAGCAAATGAACATGAGAAAGAGTACAGATGTATGAGATCAAAAAAGGCTGCATTATGGCAGTAACTGGCCAAGAAAGCAACTCTTCAGAAGAAAGACAGTAAGACAAAGCAGCAAATCCAGGAAATGATACTGACTGCCAGAAACAAAAGAAATGAAAAATATTCTGCATTGACAACTTTGAATCTCTTGCAGAAGAAATGCTTTCTGAGTTTTCAAGGGAAGCAAAGAAATCATTTGCAATGAGAAAGAGGACTGCAGAAAGGGTTATCTTAATGTCTTAAACTGTGTGATTTACTTGTGGACCTGCTGTAGGCATTTGACAAAAGTGTCTCTGGACATTATGGTAGCAAGCTAGTTGGATGTCATCTGGACAGCCTGACAATCAAGTAGCTAGATTGCTGGTTCCAAAATGGTAGTCCCTCACCAAACTAAAGAAAGAAAGGTATTCGGTGGGATGCAGCAAGGTTGACTTTTGAATCATACACTCATATGAAATTTATGAATGGGTGTTGTGAAGAGATAAAGAAATGCTTATCAGATCAGCAGTGATGCAAACTGGATAGGATATTTAATACTGTTGAAGATTCAAAGCCATTTTAATAGATTAGTGCAGTGTTTATCAACCCTAACAACTTTAAGATTTATGGATTTTGACTTCCAGAGGTCCCCATCTAGAAGCCACCACATTTTAAAGTTGCTTAAGTTGAGAAACCCTGGATTAGAAAAATGGCTGAACATAACACAATGACATTTAACAGTGACAAATGCAAAATTCTTAGGAAATGCTTCAGTATAAAAGACAGGATATTTGGCTTAGCAATAGTCCCCAGAGAAAAGATCTTAGAATGCTCAGAAGTAATAGTTCCACTCAACAGTATATTGATCAGAAGTCAATACAAATAAAGTTCTGGGCACAATACTTATTCAGATAAATTGGAATAGATTGAGCCATAAGGATGATCAAAGAACTAGGGGCGGGGGAGAGTCTTATGGAGGAAGAAAGAAGGAAATCAGAGTGTTTAATCTGCCAAAGGAAAGTTTGCAGAAAGATATGATAGCACTTCCCTAAAATAATATCACACATATGAAGGCCATCCCTGAGTTCAAGTGAGCCAAGACTATAGGGCACAAAATGATCCACCCAAGTTATGGGAAGGCAGGAATCATTTCCAATTATTACAAACACTTGTCCTATCTGCTTTCTGAAATGACGGTTCCACTCCAACCCCAGAGATCCAGGTGACTCCTACCCTAATAGCCATTGCATAGCACTTAGATTTATATACCGGTTCACAGTGCTTTACAGCCCTCTCTGCTCAGTTTACAGAGTCCTCATATTGCCCTCAACAATCTGGGTCCTCTTTTTACCAACCTTGGAAGGATGGAAGGCTGAGTCAACCTTGAACCAGGGAGAATTGAACTGGTTCGATTCGGGTGAGCAATGAGTTAGCCTGCGGTACTGCATTCTAACCACTGCGCCACCATGGCCCTTTTGATGATGTTCAGGAAGCTATTAAAGCTATTAAAGACTTGTCTATTCTCTATGCTCCCAAGCTTTGGGGCAAGGGGATAGGTGAACCCCTGCTGGAAGGGAGGTTGGGGTGAGGTACATATTTGTCTTCAGGAACTTATGAATTTCTTCTTTGTTATTTGTATTTTTTCTCATTTGTAATTGTAAACTGCCCAGGGTCACTGGGAATAGAGCAACCCATACATTTTATTTGAAAAAAAAAACCCACAAATAAAAACCAATTGATTTTTTAAAAATTGTAGCAGTAGCATACATTCAAGAGTGGAACCAGCTACCAGGGAAGTGGTGGATTTTCCTTTGATGGATGTTTTATTTTATGTATTTATTTGTCAAGCAAGTATTAGATAACAAGTATAAATATAAACATGATTATGAATACATGAAATGGATACGAATAAAAAGAAACATTAGGAAAGGGATGGTAAGTGTAGATAGATAGGTAGGCAGGTAGGCAGGCAGGCAGGCAGACAGGCAGGGGTGGGATTCAAATTTTTTAACAAAATTTTGGTTCTGTGGGTGTGGCTTAGGTGGTGGCTGTGGCTTGGTGGTCATGTGACTGGGTGGACGTGGCTTGGTGGTCATGTTATTGGCTGGGTGTGGCCAACCCAATATCACTCACATCGAGGCACGCATCTCCTCGCCTGGCCTCTCATGATTGTGGGGATGCTGCAACAGTCATAAGTGTGAAAAATGGTCATAAGTCACTTTTTTCAATGCCATTGTAACTTTAAATGGTTACTCCACACTAGCAAAGTACCAGCAAAGGAGAGGAAAAAAACTCTAGAGATGTTCCTGAGACAGGAAGCCTAGTCCTGCCAAGAATGCAATAAGGGTTAACGGAGAGGCAGTTTATGTAAGCAACACCAGAATGTTTCCTTCCTGCCTTCCTTATAGGATTAGGCCAGTAATTTCTTCTAACAACCGGTTCTCCGAACTGCTTATAATGTTAACAACCGGTTCTAGTGAATAGGTGCGAACTGGTAGAATCCCACCCCTGTAGGTAGGTAGGTAGGTAGGGGGAGAGAGAGAGAGAGAGAAAGAGATAGAGATATATAGATATGTTATGTCTCCCCTTTAATTTCAGGTGAGCAAAACAAAATTCAGCCATTTCAGAATTAACTCAAATCAAAAACAAACCCCCACAAGAGAATGGCTGAAATAATTCCAAAACACAGCAATAAATCCACACTCTGTCCGGCAATCCTGGCGTGGCAGTAATTCACAAGCCTCAGAGAGTTTGCTGCATGTCTTCACTCCATTTAGTCACTTTGCTTCTGGCGAATTCCACCAGCCTAGCCAAGTCCTTTTATCCACTTATGGAGTGTGTTAATTTTCCTAATTAGTAACTGGCTGGACGCCTCCTTCCTAACTGAGATTGGCGTCTGAGCCTCCTTCTATTTCTGACGTTGCCATAAGTTCTCCAAGTTTTCATCTCCATTGGAAAACTCTCTCATGCCTTCCTTGTTAGCCATTCCCGGCTGCTGCTCAGATAAAGAACCAGAGGAGGTCGAAGGTCCTGACAACTCTATTAAATCAGGTTTATCTCCCCTTGTTAAATCCATCTCCTCATCCTGGCTACTATCCAAGTCACTAAGCAATGCCGGCTCATATTTTGCTGCCATATCCTCGTCGCTCGAACTCATATCTGCCATAGGAGCAGATTCCAAACCCAGAGTCACAACACTATCCCTCACCGCAGGGCCCTTCCCCCGGGTCTGATGATCCGGATGCGGTTTCGAAGGGAAACATTCATGAAAGTCCCGAATAATGTCTGGAGCATGAACTGCGGAAGCATCTGTCCACGAAAAAACTTCCGAGTCATCCGCTCTCCTCCCGACTAAGTACTGGAAATGACCCTTTAGCCAACGCGAATCAGTAACGCTGACCAATGTGTCATCAACATCAGCCTCCTCACTGGGCGTTGATGGAGAAGCTGTACCAGCGGGAGCACACAGAGGACACTCCTGGGAGTCAGGAACCAAGAGGGAACGATGGAAGACGGGATGAATGCGCATGGAGCGCGGTAAGATGAGTCTATATGCCACAGGGTTGATGACCACCTCAATCGGGAATGGACCGATGAAACGATGGTCCAGCTTCCTAATTGGGCAATCGACCTGAAGGTGCCTTGTGGATAACCACACCTTGTCACCCACAGCTAACGGTGGCGTTGCTCGACGTGACCGATCCGCAAACCGTTTGTAGTCTTCTTTCACCCATTCTAGTTGTTGCACTACTAAATGGTGAACCGCTTGTAATTCCTCCAGAAAATCTTGTGTCTCAGGAACCGGGGAATCCAT
>BHEV01004591.1:0-42554 GCA_004319985.1 Emydocephalus ijimae
TTGGCTCCACAGCCAGCGCAAGGACATGAGGACTTCGGACGATGGTCTCGGTCGGACCGCAGTCGGTGGACCTCTTCTTCGGCGCTGTCTGACGACGAAGAGAGGTCCGCATGGTGCGTGGTGGAACGCCGCCCTTCTGCATTGGGTGAAATTTCACTGGTCGGTACATCCCCGGTCATTGGCAGTACAGGGTGTCGGGTTTTTCGAAGCTGTGTGGCCGACTTCTTGGTCGCCTCATCCGCAACCGCGTCGGCGATGGCGTCAGCAAGGCTGATGTTGCCTTTCGCCATCAGCTTGCTTTGCACCATCGGTGCATCTAATCNGTCTCTCAGTGCCTCTTCCAAGTTGGTGAACCCGCAGAGGCCGCCCAAATTTCGGAGGTCTGCCACGAAATCAGCCATGCTTTCTCCCTTTCATTGGTTTCTTTGATAAAACTCGTGGCGTCTCACGAGCGTAGGCACGGTCGGTGCGTAGTGGCCTTTCAGGAGGGGTTCGAGGTCATCCCAGCTCATGGCTTTCACTTCTCGAGGCTTGGCGAGTGCTTTGGCCATCTTGAAGAGGGCCGGGCCACAGTGCGTTAGGAATAACGCTCTTTTCTTTGCCGGCGTAGCGTCCTTGAGGTTGTTTGTTTCGAGAAACATTTGAAAACGATCCATATAGGATTCCCAATCTTCCTGACTTGGGTCGAACGGAGCGGGTGGTACGATGCCGCCGGACATGGTTTCCGTTGTTGGTGTCGTCTTCCACGTGCTCGGTATTCGTTTCTCGGTTCTTCAGTTCAGGCGTCTCCAGATCCCACCCTCGTTGCCAGTGTTAAGTACTGCTCATGAGTCGTAATAACTGGAGACAGCTTTAAACAGTGAACTTCAACTCTTTATTTACATCGTGCAAGCAAGCAATAACGGTTAACTCTGCCTTATATAGGCACCCCTTGTATGATTCGACCAATAACAACTAGGAACGCTATTTCTTAATAACCAATGGAAACTCTTAGTTAAAGACCAATCAGGTTCGTTATAGCTGACCAATCCTGGTCGAGCTGCCTGACAACCAATCAGAAGTGCAGGGCCAGAACCCTGCACTTTACCTCAAGCTCAGACCTTTATTGCATTATTGTATACACAACACTTCCTCATGTTAATTAATGGTAATATATTTCTAGGTTTCTTCTTCCAGACAAATTAAATTGAGGCCACCTCATAAAAATATGCAACTAAAAACCTACACTGTATTCCACATTGCAGTTTGAAAGTACCGAATCTATCTGTATGAACTCTGCCAGAAGGAATGAAAGAGTATAAATGGATGCTCCAAAGAAGATGGAATTTTCAATGGGGAAGAAGAAACTGAAATTTATTGTGAAATGATAAGGTAGATGGCTGGAAAAACACAATTATAACTTTATATAGGGCTTTTACAAGCACAATTGAAAAATAATTGTTTGACCAAACACCCTACTGGAATATTTTAATTTTGTAGAACAAAGGGAGTGGCTCAAATCAACCAGGGCTGTTATGTCAGTATGTGTGTATGTGAGTGAGTGAAGTGTCACAACTTTGTAGTTGAAGTCATTGTCTTGTTTTTTTTTAATCCTCCCACTCAGTACAATGTAGGTTTCACTATGTTTTAATGCTAAATCTAATCAGTTAGATTTGGAGACTTGGAAACCATCTGAGGAAGAGTTATACTTTAATCTGAAGTTCCAGGTAGGCCTAATAACTAAAAGAAAAGGGAAGAATTGTACCGAAGAAGCTCTTGGATGAGAAGCAAAACGTTTTCAAAGAAAAAAATCAAGAAAGCTTAGATGCCTTTTGGAAAAAGCATCTTTGGTACAAGGGAAAAGAAAATCCTCTCATTGCTTCCCAATTTATGTAAACTAACTTCCTTTTATTTATACAGTATATTACAGTTGCTAAAACTTGGTAATCCAATTCAGAGGCCTAATTAAGAGAACAGATCTGACCTAGTTGTTCTGAAAATGCTTCAATTGTAGTCAATACTCATAACTTTAGCAAAAAAGTTAAATCACTTTGTCCTCTTATAAGGTAGCATGGAAAAAGGTATAACAGGTTTTTAATTTGGCACTCTGCTTTTGAGGACTAAAGGAAAGTTCCAGTGTTAGAGGCACAATATGGTTAGTTTGTAGAAATTAGAGTAGTTTTTAGATTTTGTTTTATATATATTTTTAGACATAATATAATGTCTCTCGACCTTCAGGATATTTTTATCCCTTAAGAGGCATCCTGAGAATTTCAAGAATCACTCTACTTTCAGAACAAATCCATTTATCACTGAATCCATTTCCCCCTTTTTCATTTGACCACAGGGCATCTCTCTGTTATGTAAATATTGGTTGGATGTTGCAGGGTGTCTTTGGATTCAACTAGAAAACCAAGCTGCTAATTGAGGAGTTTGCTTATTCAATTTTTTTTCTTAATAGAGTGAACTTGGACAGTGGAACTAGTAGAAGGGTTACTGATGAAATGTGTATGATCATATCATCATGCAAATATCACAATGTACTTTATTATTGTCACACATTTGAACCACAAGTATATAATTGCAGCATTTATTTGATGACTTCACTATGCACCTATCGTAATTTTGGTATCACTTTTGTTGATACTAATAGAAGAAACAAAGGACACATTTTACATATATTATCACGAAAATTAGTCCAAGAAGTCTAGAGATGGAGATAAGACAGAGGGACCCATTAAACTCATTGAATAATTAAATGAAAAGCAGCAGTCTAATTTGATATCAGCGGAGTGTATTACTAAGTATTATTAAGACAATGGGAGTTTTCCCACCTACTGTGACCTCAGCTCCTGCTTATTTCTATCTTGGGCAAATTACCTCTGAACAATTGCTACTCAGAAAGAAGATTGTCCTGCCCTATTTTAAAAGACGTCAAAGAAAAGCCATGATGGAAATTAGTAAGAAGGATTCCAGAGAAGTTCTTCAGAAGACTCTAGCTGATTTATTTGCCTGGTAGGTCAGAAGAATCATCTTAAAACATTAAACACATGGAAATGTTTATAAGCAACTGTACTAAACTGCATTGAAAACAAAGATTCCCTCAAGACAATCTCATCTTTTGATAACTATATGGGCATTCCCTTACAACTTCCTTGGTAACAATAAATTTGACAATTGTTAAACATTTTCCATTGCCTAGGCAACATCCTTAGGACATTCTATTCACCCATCCAAGAATTAAAGTGGTTCAATTCTCCTTAAGAGATTTTGGAGAGAACAAGATCATTAAGGTGCTACCAATGAAGTGGACTCATTGAATTTAAATTATCTCTACTTTTTAAAATCCAAACTCTGGTTTTTCTTTGTTTGTTTGTTTGTAATTTAGGCTTGATTTAAGGCCATTAGACACCAAAACATTGCACATACCTGTTTTAAAGAAATGCATAGTTTTTATGATGTCTACAGCATGCATTTGAAATATTCATTTCTTAATTATTTGCACATCATCAGTGAGAAATGAGGCTGTGCAGCACTTTGGCTTTATAGGAAAAAAAGCACATGAGCATAACTTGAAAGCACCAGTCCACAATTCCTTAAACAAAATGCTATTTTTCTTTTGGTTTTCAGCTGCAAAAGAAAGACATGGTACAATTTATTTTCATAGCCATTATCTCATAGCCATTATTGGCATTTTTGTTACATTCACAGTTCTGTACTCTCGCAATGATGCACATGTAGATAAACATTTAAACTGAACAGCGGGGACAGAGAATTATTGAATTCAGAACAATTCTGTCCCCAGGAACCTAAAACTAATAAGGATACCAGTGCATGCAAAATAGATGTTTATGCAGGTAAGATTATCAACCTTGATGCCAACCAAAACCAAGCATTTAATAGTGAGTGCCATACCATGTGCACTAATCAAACAAGTGGCAAGAAAGTAGGACAGGCAGGCACAACACAGGTTATGTAAACAGTAAACACAGTGTCAGATATGAAGATCTCAAGTGCCTATATACAAATGCACAGAGTTTGGGGAACAAACAGGGTGAACTTGAACTATGAATACATGAAGGTAAATATGATATAGTTGAAATAACAGAAACTTGGTGGGATGAAACCCATGACTGGAACATACTGGTAGAAGGATACAAACTGTTCAAAAAAAAAAGAACAAACAGACCCCATGAAGGTAAATGTGATATAGTTGAAATAACAGAAACTTTAGGAGGAGGTGGAGTTGCACTGTATGTAAAGGACCACTATATTATAGCTACAGAAATGCATGAAACCAAAGATGAAAACCTCCTACGATGCATATGGGTCAATATAAAATAAAAAAAAGAATGACATGGCCATAGGTGTATATTATAGGCTACCCAATCAAGCAGAAAAAATAGATGTCCTTTTTGCCAGCCAACTGACAAACATATGCAGGAAACACACAACAATAGGAATGGGAGACTTCAATTATCCTGATATCAATTGGAAAACTAATTCTGCACAAAGTGAGAAATCAAATATGTTCCTAACCAACCTAGCTGACAACTTTGTTATCCAAAAGATAAGAGTGTGAAACTAGAGAGACAGCCACACTGGACTTAATTCTTACAAACAGAGAAGAAGTGATAGAGGGAGTTGAAACTGCAGGAACCTTGGGTGAGAGTNTGACAAACATATGCAGGAAACACACAACAATAGGAATGGGAGACTTCAATTATCCTGATATCAATTGGAAAACTAATTCTGCACAAAGTGAGAAATCAAATAAGTTCCTAACCAACCTAGCTGACAACTTTGTTATCCAAAAGATAAGAGTGTGAAACTAGAGAGACAGCCACACTGGACTTAATTCTTACAAACAGAGAAGAAGTGATAGAGGGAGTTGAAACTGCAGGAACCTTGGGTGAGAGTGACCATGTCATACTAGAATTCAACATAACACAAACAAAGCAACAGAACATAATGACACCAGAGTCTTGGATTTGAAAAGAGCTGATTTCAATAAACTCAGGGAGAACTTGGGAAAGAAAAACTTGGGATGAAAATTCTAAAGGGGAAAACAACTCAAGAATTTTGGGAAACTCTAAAAAGTAGGATTATAGAAGCCCAGACCAGCACAGTTCCACTGAGAAAGAAAAACAAGAAATCCAAGAAGAAACCAGCATGGCTGCACAAAAATCTCTCTGGCAAATTGAAAGAAAAAAAGAACAAGTACAAAAAATGGAAAGAAGGACATACAACTAAGGCAGAGTATCAGCAGATAGCCAGAATCTGCAAAGACGAAGTCAGGACAGCAAAGGCTCAGAACGAACAAAGACTTGCAACAAAAGTCAAAGATAATAAAAAAAAAGTTTCTTCCAACATATAAATAACAAGAAAAAAAATCAAGGAAACAGTCAGTCCACTAAAGAGAGAAGATGGCAAGGAAGTAACAGGCAACAGAGAGAAAGAACTGCTTAACTCATTCTTTGCATCCGTCTTCATGCAAGTAATAATATAAGTAATAATTAGCAGTCAGCATGGGTTTGTTAAGAACAGATCATGCCAAACCAATCTTCTTCAACACAGTGACTAAATTCGTAGACCAGCAAAATACTGTGGACGTAATATACTTCGATTTCAGCAAGGCATTTGACAAAGTAGACCATAACCTACTTCTTAGTAAGCTAGAAAAAAGTGGAATAGATAGCACCACCACTAGATGGACTCGCAACTGGCTGGCAAACTGTACTCAACAAGTAGTCCTCAATGGGTCGAAGTCTACATGGAGGGAAGTAAGCAGTGGGGTGCCACAAGGTTCCATCTTAGGCCCAGTACTCTTCAATATCTTCATTAACGACTTAGATGAGAGAATAGAAGGGGAACTTACCAAATTTGCAGGTGATACTAAACTGGCAGGAATAGCTAACACCCAAAAGATAGGCTCAAGATCCAGATGGATCTTGACAGACTAGAACACTGGGCCATATCTAACAAAATGAAATTAAATGTAGAGAAAAGTAAAGTCCTACACTTAGGCAAGAAAACCCAAAAGTACACATATGGACTGGGTGAAACCAAGCTCAATAGCAGTAACTGTGAGAGGGATCTTGGAGTCTTAGTGGACAGCCAGCTAAATATGAGCCAGCAGTGTGCAGCAGCAGCCAAAAAAGCTAATGCAATCTTAAGTTGTATTAACAGAGGGAAACAATCAAGATCAAGGGAAGTACTAATACCACTCTGTAAAGCCTCTAGAGTACTGCATCCAGTTTTGTTCACCATATTATAAAAAAGATGTTAATACTCTAGAAAAAGTACAGAGAAGAGCAACCAAGATGATTAGGGGACTGGAGGCTAAAACATACAATGAACGGTTGCAGGAACTGGGCTTGGCTAGTCTAGTAAAGAGAAGGACCATGGGAGACATGATAGCAGTCTTCCAATATTTGAGGGGCTGCCACAGGGAGGAAGGGGTGAAGCTATTTTCTAAAGCACCTGTAGGCCAGACAAGGAATAATGGATGTAAACTGAACAAGGAGTGATTTAACCTGGAAATGAGGAGAAACTTTCTGACAGTGAGAACAATCAACCAATGGAACAGCTTGCCCTGGGAAGTTGTGGAAGTGCCATCACTTGAAACTTTTAAAAAGAGATTGGACTGCCATTTGTCAGAAATAGTGTAGGGTCTCCTGCTTGGGTGCTGGGGGGGGGTTGGACTAGATGACCTACAAGGTCCATTCCAACTCTGATTATCTGTTATCTGTGTAGAGATTATCCCAGAGTCCTGATCTCACTGATCTGTCAAAAGAAACTGCAGCTCAGAGGCTCACCAAAACTATGGATTGTTCTAGACTATCTGTGCCTTCAAATATAAAAGGCACAATCCATAAAAGGACAACTCTAGAAGGGGCATGCCCTGGAACAATGACCCTCTTTTTTTCCTCCATCGTATTCATGTCCCGGAACTGTACATGTTCCTGAGGCCCTTCCATCACAGAAAACTTTGAACTAAGTTTTCCCCCTCCTCACAGCCTTGTAGAAGGTCAAGCAAAGGAAACTAAATGTGAAAGAGAGGGGGGGGGGAATTGGAGGTGGGGAGTTTGCTTGTTGGTAAAGAAAAAAAAAACATAGTGCATTACTCGTACTTTAATAATCCCAGGGAACTGTAAATATTGAGCAGCAAATTAGTGTTGACATTTGACTATGTTTCAATCAGATCTGGATTTAGGCACCATTATCTGTATTTTTAATTTGCTGTGAAGATTCACTTTACCAGATGCCCTGCTGTGTTGGAAGATGTAATACATTCCTCAATCATTACTCAGAGGTCAGAAACTCACAATTATTTCTGTATCAGGAAGCAGGAAAGAAAACCACACTTTTAGAATTTGGATTTTTTTTTCATTATCTGAGAAGAAAAGGCTTTAAGTAAGTATGAAGAATAAAGATGATGAATCATTTGCTAGGGTCAATGTGCACAGCAAACATCAGGATGGCTGGCTAAATGATCAATGTCACATCTTCTTGGCTTCTCAAATATGAAGTAAATTTGGCTTTTGGCCTGACACTTTCATATATATATATAGTGACTGACACATTCCACTGTTTGTTCATTAAACAAACCACCCAAAAAAGATGTTGCCCTGGATGAAGGTTATAAGATTCTCAAATGAGATATCTTTCAATGATGAATGCCTTCAGCAGATGCAGTGATTGACTTATTCATTTTTATTTTATTTACATCAATCACATTTTTCATTTCTGGGGAATAGGTAAGACAGCTAACAGTATTTAAAGGGCAAAAAACAGAAAATAGAAACTTTAAATGCAAATCCAAATAACACTAAAATAAATAGTAAAATAGTTGAATCGAGTGAAAGGGATGTGTCTTAAAAGATTTCAAAACACTCTTTTAAGAATTCTTTTCTATTGCATAATAAAAATGTGTCTTCTATCACATACATTCACTTTTCTGAGCTCTGGATAGAATAAACTATGCCTTTCTCATGTGACATCCTTCCAGGTACTTGAAGAGTGCTATTCTCTATCCAAAATATTCCCAATACTATCAATTGCTTTCATGGGACTTTTTACTTTCCTTATTGTCCTTGTTACCTTTTCTGACCTAATTGAACCAGTCTGCCCAGAATGGACACAATAATTGACATAGGATCTATCCAGTGCAGAACAGAATTTTTCAATGATTTGACACTGATGTTGATGCAGCCTGAAATTCTTTGTCTTTTTGTACAATCACATTGCTGACTTGTGTTTATTTTTAATCAATTATTATTCTAAGATTTTTTTTTCATTTCAATCTTTTCTGTTGTCCACCCTGATAACTTCCATTTTGTACTTGTATGTTTATCTTCTATCTCCCACAGCTCTATATTATGTTGTGACTTGCTGTTGCATATCTTTTATCAGTTGTCTACTACTTACTTTACTAACCACATCTTGGTGTCATTTTAGTTTTCAACTAATACAGTAATTGTACTCCTCTGCATTGAATGAGAGGCTACAGATGATGAATTTCACATTTTCAATCCATAAACTTTGCAAATCTTTATAATTGTGCATAACTCTTACATATCATGCTATGTTAATTCTAGGACATTAAGAGAGCTGTTGGCCTACACAATAATGCCACCCTGAAATTAAGGCTGAGATCTCAAAACCAAGTGTCTGTTATTTATCAGTTACAATAATAATTATTGAATAATTTAAAAAGTTTGTGGCCAAGGGAATACTGACCCAGCTATTTTGAGCAATCCCACAGGAAGCGTTTCAGAAAATACCACAAGACCTTCAAAATGTGTAAAATTTCATCAATAACCGTTCCCAACATATCCTCTGTTTTGCAAACAGTATGCATGTCACTAGTTTTATCATCAAGCATAACCACATGCATTTTTACTGTATTAACATGAGCTGAATAAAGAAAAACAAAAATCCAAATAGGATAAGAATAAAGTTTGAAGCTTTATTCATCTACTTGGTATGAGTACAACAGCAATGTAGATTATAGTGACATTAGGGTGACATTTGCAAACAGCATGAAGAGCAACAATGGCTATTTTGCAGAGAAGCAGATTTAACTCTATGGATTGGTGGCTTTCTTTTTCAACAAAGGCTCTTAATCAGAGCTATTCCATAACAATAATAAAAAGGGAGAGAGGTAGAGAAAAGGAGAAATTCTGAAAAAGGCCTTTTCTCAGTTCTGAACATCAGTTGGTCAAGGGAAAAATGGATAAATTTAAACCTTGAAATTTTCAACAAAATATTATTAATTAAAGCCATGTTCCTAAAAATCAGAAATACGACTTCATCAATATAATGATTGTCAGTAATTTAAACTACTTTATAGAAAATATTGATGTTAGCAATACACAGTATAACCGAATAAGCAGATTCTTCTCTAGGTGGCTGAGATATAGCCTAATATTCAACCTTTACCATCTGATTCAACTGGGCTTTATTTGGGGCAAATGTAGTGTGCAAATTAGCACTCATTCTTGACGGTTACCAGATCTGGCATGCAAACATCATGAGATAAGAATAAAAATATTTTTAATACCTTGTCTTTCCAACTCATGGTTTACCAGATTCTTGAAATCCAAATCTGATAGCCTTAGATTTGGATGTAAAATCCCTACCCTTAAAATCTATACTCTTGAAGAGGTATTTGCCATAAATTTACTTTATAGGCACTAACATCAAAATGTATGTTTTAGTGGTTTTAGATAGAACCCTTTGGAAAATAAAGATCAAATTCATGTTGGGTCATTACAATATTTTTACACATGAATATCCCAAGAGTGTGATACTAAACATATTCATTCTTTATCAATCATTTTGCATATTGAAGAAAATAATTTATAGATTCTTTTTCATGTTTCTTGACTATATATTTGGAATTAAGCTTGCTTTGACAATCTTGGAGAGCTATCACTGTATTTCGAAACCAAGAAAGAAATTATTTTAACAGCTCTTTTTGGGAAGCAATTTAGTTCATTTCTTCATACTATATTTCTGCTGCAGTTTTTTTCTGGAAGTGGGTAGATGGAATTGTAACATGAAAAAGGATCTGAACCAAGATATCCCTTTTTAGTAGATTGCAGTAAAAATGTACAACAGAAGAATGGGCATCATACAATGTAGATAAGCACCAATAAAATACTCTTCTGGAGATAATTTTCTTCTCATGTAGTTTCTAAATTTGTTCTACCCTCAGCACTACAAAGATAAATAAATAATTGAACATCACACATCACAAGTCTTCCATGATGACAATCTGCATTCCGCAGTGCTTCTATAGTATCAGCCATGTGTTGCTTATTCATCTTTTGTTTGACATTTACTTGCATTTTTAAAAGATGTGATTTTGCTGTGTGCAATACCTTCTCAAATAACAAATAATAATAATTTGTTCATCATTACAGTGAAGTCCATCCACTTCACTCAGCTTTGGTATTACTTCTCCCGTTAGAATACACTTGAATCAATATTTTTTAAAAATCTTAAAATTTGGACTATAACGGATACATATAAGATGAGGTGGTGGTGATAGTGGTAAGTTGTTAGGTAATTGAATTATTTGTACAACAGCACTTCAAGTCATTAGTACATTTGTAAAACTACAGAGGGGAAAACTCAGTCTTTCTGATCAGTTCCATTTTAGCACCACATAAAATATGTTTGCTGGTTTTCTGGTCCTTTATATTTGTAATAAGATCCTTCTAATCTTCTTTTATAAAATTAATATAATTGAGAAGTAGTCTCCAAAATTAATTGTACTTTCTCACAAAATAAATTCAGGTAGTCCTTGACTAGCAATACTTCATTTAGTGACCATTCAAAGTTACAACAGCACTGGAAAAAATGACATTGATCATTTTCCACACTTACAACTATTGCCGCATCCCCATAGTCATGTGATCAAAATTTGGATGCTTGGCAATTAGGTCTTATTTATGATGTTGAAGAGTCCCAGAAAAACTCAGTTAACAAATGTCTTACTTAACAACAAAATTTTTGGGTTCAAACATGTTGTAAGTCGAGGACTACTTGATTGCATTTTTTTAAAAAAACTGAACTATCCATAATTGTAAGCTTTATTACAAAAGTATGTCATGCTCACATGTCAGAAAATAAAAGTGGAACATACAGAATAATATTCATTTTCATCTTGAAATTGTAGAAACCCAATTGCAATGTCATTTTGCAACAGAACAGCCCACCTACTGATGAATAAGCTAGGAATTGTTATTCTTGAAGGATCGTCATCAACTGTAAGTTTTCATTTGTGCTCACACATTTTTCTGGAATTACAGACTATTACAGGGATTGGTCAGAGATGAACTAATTGTCCAATTATGAATTAATTTGCATTCTTTTTAGTAATCCCCTCCCCCTATTTTTGTTTCAGGGTGTAAAAGTTTGCAAAGTATTGGAATGTTGTCTTAACTAGCCATTTATTGTAAAGGAGAAGGTCTATTTACAGGGAATATCTTACTTCTAAAAGGTAAAAAGTGTCATTGGTCTTGAAATAATACGTGTGGAAACTGAATATAGAATTCAGGTTTTGTTAAGTCAAAACTGATTGACTAATCAAGGAGTGGGGAAACACTTTTGTGGTTGGAACCAATAAATGCTTGGCTTCTGGGGCAATACGAAGCATATATGGAATGATTTCATATAGCAGACATGCTGTAGGTTACACCTCTTACTTCTCAGCTTTGGGAAATGCAATTGAAGAATAAAATGCAATGGAAATATCATTCTGTGAGGAGGTGGGAAGCAACTATTCTAATTTTCAAGATATAAACATCCTGAATGAAAAAAAGCAGCAGCAGATATGGTGGATGTTGGCTAATTTAACCAACTGCAATTAGGATATGCTGCTTTAATCCTTTCTGTTCACCAGATACAAATGTCTGTCCAGAGCTTATTTGTACTGAAAGCAATGAACCAAGGACAAAAAAGTAAAATGGAATTCTAATCACACAAGAACCATTGATGTGCAGTTGAAGCAATAATGTGTCCAGGAAAAGGGGCAGCTCAGATGGCCATCTTCAACTGATTGGCTTCCAGTCCAAAATTTGCTTCCTTTGTAAATCACTCATCAAATTGTCCTCTTGGTTAAATTATAGCTAGTTTAATAGGCCAGTTGAATACATAATTACAGAAAATTACAGAATTCAAACACAACTACACACTGTAACTTCAAGGTTTTTTTGAGCCTCCTGACTCTTGCTACCATTTGTTTTAATTGATATCGCCTGAGATAATAGAATTAGAAAGATGAAAACTGTCATGTGGCATGCTTGCCCTCTCCCTCATCATAGTTTATTTATTCTTGGACATCCTTTTCTCACTATTGCCAACAGTGCCCTTCAGCTATTTGGGATTTTAATTTCTAGAATATATTAATTCCAGGATAGGATATTGCAGGAGTTTGCGGGAACCTGTGAACTAAATTTTTCTAAAGAAAAAAATATCCTTGGCCAGGTGATAAATTCCCACAAACAATAACATATCACCAGTATGGCTGTACCACAATAACATATCACCAGTATGGCTGTCAGACCCAAGTCCAGTGAGATCCAATCATGCCCAGTCCTTTATTTCTTTACCCCTAATTGGCAGAATCTTACCAAGCTGGTAACTTTCTAAGACGTCAGATATATCATGAGAGATTTCAGGGTCTGGTTACCCTGAATCACTTCCCCATCTTCCCCATCCAACTCGGGACTGCACAGACTCTTGATCTGAGTTTCTCCTGGTGAAGATCCTTTCACACTTAATTGCAATGTGATAAAATGATCAGTATTTGATGAAGTTAACATTTTACATGAATTATCCTACGCAATTATCCTACACAAGATCTATGCTGATATGCTAAAAATCTTTATCATTTTGTACACAGGCTGCAAAAATTATTTAGTGGCCGCAAATAAAACTCTTCTCTCTTTGCTTCCACATAATGGTCCTCTGGATTTTTGCAGACTAGATCTAGTAGCCTAATTTAGGAGGATAATAAACTAAGCGCAAAGAGATTAGCCATTAGTATCTTGGTCACTTGTTGTGAATTCAGATATGTCACTGGAATCCACCTATCTTAGCTCTTAAGTGTAAGAGCAAAAAAATACTACAAGTCTTTCCTGCATAAACCTTACAATAAGAATTGCTAAACAGGGGAAGAGATACAGAATCTGTAGCCTTACAGATGTTGTTGAATAACATTACCACGTGTTGCCCCACTCCAGGGCTAATGATAAGGAAAGCAGGGAATTGGGGGTCTTGCAACATCTGGAGAGCAACAGGTTCCTCATCTATGCTACACAGACTTACTACATGACAAGCTTCATTTAATTTAGTGAATTTTTGCTTCTAAATTAGTACAAACTATTGTATATATATTACACTGTTGGCAGAAACTGCACATTAAAAGAGAAAAAGTAAAAATTTATATAGTGGCAGTCATCACTCAGGTAAAAAAAATAATGTATCACTGCATCCTATTGTCAGCCAAAAATGGCTTCTGATTCTATTGAAGAAAATTTTGTGTGTTCTTTATGGAAGATGCACAACCTACCAAGCAATTTAGGTAGACAAGAGGCCAGGTGACACAATATCCTCTAAAATAAAAGGCATGTAGTTGAGTGGATCATTTGATTCAGAAATTTTTCAGAGTTTTTTTTCAGGCACTGATAGTAAATAAGAAGAAAAAAACCTATTTGCTACTGTGTTTAGTAAAATAACAAAAAATTCAAGTCTTCTGATATGAATGAGTGATTTACATGAAGAAAATCAAATTAAATGTTTAACATGACATATTGTGCAATATTATCAGTGCATACAAGAAAATAGTTTGAATGGTCACTGTGTAGCAGCAAAGTCACTCTATATAATAGTTAAAATATAATTTCCGAGTTCACTATTCCGATAGACATTTAAAAATGTAACCTTTGCAGTTGGAAGGTACTAGTGTTTGAAACATGCTGTTCTAATCCTGGAATAGGCTATGCAGAGTACTTTGAAAATGTCCAATCTTTTGATTGCTTGGTATTAGTTGATCTCACAAAACACTCTTCAATCTTCAGTTTCACAGTAAGGATGACGGCATAATGACTTTCTAGGGCACATATACTAGATCCTATGAAATATGATCGTGTATCAGATACTACAACTTATGAAAGGAGAACTGGAGACAGTCTCAGAGTTAAAACATGGTTGTATGCTTTTCGGTTGACCACAATAAGTTATTGCCCCAGGACAAACATTCTTTTTCTTGGACCAGAATGATTAATATTGTTTATTTTAACATGAAAAGGAACAACATCAATACATTGGTCCACGCAGTGCTTATTTTCAAGCACAATCAAGCAATGCATGACCACACTATGTTATAGTGATTTTCACACAGCAAAGGTCGCATCTAAATTAAACTTAAGATTGCATCACTATGGCTTACATTTAACATGATAGTTGAAATAATTCCATCATTAAACCAAGAAACCAATTTTTGGTTTACATGCTTGCTCTTCTTGTTAATTTTCAATCAAGTGGTTTAAAGCAAAAATTATATTCAGTCAGTGCAGGGAAAGATGGAGGAACAAAGAGTCAACAACAAAACATGGCAATTTACTACCAGATATGTGCAAATGCAAGCTGGGAGCTTGTTCTCAAAAAAAATTGGCCAGTATGCAGCATAGTAGAATACCTCTGTTCAGCAGCCTATTTTATTGATGGGTACTGCAGAAAGAATAAGCTGTTTGACAATAAGGCCAATTAACTGTAATCGCTGTACCCAGAGGATAAATATATTACACAGGACTCCTTCCTTAACTATAGAATATATTCATTCATTGCTTGGAAAGTCCATGACCACAAAATTGTGAGCTGGCATCCTACGGGCACTTCCTGGGTTTTCTCAATTAGTGTTTTCAACCTCTGAATGAAAGTCAAGGGAAAATGAGGAAGGCAGAAGACTGAATATATATGCCATATAAAAACTTCATGAGTGAAAGCCATGACTGAGATTTGAACAAAGAACCTTTCATGTCTCTGCCTATGGTAAGCTTGGCAGGTCATTGCACAATCTCAAGGGATTAGTATGTGCCTTTCTCAGATTGTCCTTTCTCTCCTCCCCACCTTCTTGACTGTTTGCTCTCCAAAAAGGGTTTGGACTCAATTATAATACATTATCCTATTACATGATATCTTCCCTCTCCCAAGAAAGAAGAATTTAGAAGAGTTTGGCTTTCTTCTTCATATCGTTGCGTCTCCAGAGAGGTAACTTATCAAATTCCTGTATCGTCATGCCAAATATTTCTTGGAAAACTTCAGGTGCTAAATGACGCTAAAGAAAGACAGGGCAGAAGTACATTATCATTCAAGAACTAGAAACAGGCAATCTAGATATCACAGCATTACCCTCAACATATTAGATCTAATATACCACGTATAATATGAAGTCCTGAGCAATGGATAAGGTCAGTGTCTTATAGCAAGCACCAGGTGGCCTTTTTGCTTTTTTTTTTTTTGATGCCAAAGCATCCAATATCAGAATAAGCCTCCCCCCACTTTATTTATTTTTTATTCTTCAGGGATTTTAAATAATGAGATGGAAATTATAATCTCTAGCCCATAGGAATGATAGTATTGCAAGTTTTGCAATGGATAATTCAACAAACAATTTAAAGATTGAGCAGTTAATTGTCTAGCTCAAGTAGCCTTTCCCTATCAAGTGCCCTCCAGAGATCTTGGGACTACTACCCTGTAGAGATATACAATATCTGGAAGACTCAATACACAAGTAGCTTGCCAAAGCTACTGTGATGATATCTGCATAAAGAAAACTTAGCATATGCATCTATACACACAAGGACTGTATCAAGATATTGTATTTTCCTTTGAAGAGAGTGAAACTTAAACTGGAACATTTCGAGTATAGATGGAGTTTGATGAAATAGACCAGATTTTATTTCTAAGAATATGCCTGCACATTTGTCTTAAAAAATATACATATCTTGTACCTTCAGCTGATTCAGCTGATATCTATTATGGACATGAAAGGCCAAGTATTTCTATATAGCAGAGGTATGTACTCATAATCTCACTAATATTTTCTCCAGAATCAATACCCAAATTAGCTGGCTTAAATCTGATGCATTAGGTTGCTGGTGGGGTGTGTATATACTAAAAAATTGGGCCCTATGTACTCTGATGACATCATTATGTCTTGTGATTGAAAACAGTTTTACAACCCAGCTATACCAACAATTCCAGCTATCATAATATAGTGAAGTATCTTTGTTTTTTAGTGCCAAAGTCAATTTATCCATTTCTGCACATTTTGAAATTTTTCAATAATCATTTCATCTGAAGGAGTTTTATGTTGTTTCCAATATTGAGCGAAGGCTAATCTGGCCGCTGTTAAAATGTGTATTGTTATGTATATTGTTATGTGTATTGTATTTAGCTGGATTGACCAAAGATAAATTATATATCATAAGGCATAAGTTAAAAGTATTATCTTATAATAACGAGGTAGCGATATAAGTAAAGAACAGATGTGTGTACATGACATAAATTAAGGTTATGGGGAAAAAAAAGGATCTTGCAAACTGTAAAAATAAGAATGCTTTTAACCTTCTTTCTCTTTTCTTCTTTTTTCCCTTTTTCATTCTCTTGTCTAAACTCCTTCCCTCTCTCCTTTTCCCTCTTTCTTTCCTTTCTTTTGCTTATTTGTGTATGTATTGTTGGTTGGTTTTAATTGTAAAAACTAATAAACTATTTAAAAGAAGAAAAGAAAACAGTTTTACAACTAGAGCATAACCTTGGGAAAAATGTGGCTGTACACTATGATATGTATGGTTCCAATTCTATACATATTTACTTTAGAAAGGATCACTCAACCCAATGAAACTTATTTCTGAGCAGGCTTGCATGGATTGGTTATTAGTTATCTTTGTATGGATGAAGCGGTTAGTTCAGATTAATGCACTATCTTGGAAGGCTATGAATAATGGGCAATCCATATCCTTACAAAACCTTCTTTTAATGCCAAATTTGACACCTGGTTCTTACCTCCAACCTGGTTCTATCCACTTCTCTTAGAATTTTATTTCGCCCTCTGTTGGTCACCATGAGTACTTCGTAAGGAAATATCTGTTAACCATATAGAAAAGGCCTTTATGTAGAATTTATTAAATGCCACGAATAGACATCAAATTCACAAGCATAATGTGGTCATTGTCAAAAGACATCTGCAAGTTCATTACATGGCTTCCTTGGAATATTTGTTATTGAACAATGAAGTCTCATAATTATAAAAATGTGCCATCTATCTTCCCTCTCTCTCTTCCTGCACCTCCCTCCCTCCCTCCTTGATAAGCTGATGGATAATGCTTACTATCTTCTTTCTTTTACAGATCACCATTTGTTTGCCTTTATCTTCTTGGCGTATGTACTCAGAAAGAAACACTCTGTTAAAAAGTTATTTCACTGGTCATTCATTTGCTTATATTTGTCCTGTCCATTTCTCTTTTTAAGTTAAACTAAAGTTACTTTCCTACATACCTATTTAGTCATCATACCACTCCCCTATTAAACTAGTTATATGTGATAGTGCAAGCATCTTGCGCAGAAACCTTGAGCTTTAATAAAATAAGTATTAGAGACTAAAAACCAGTAATATATAAACATGCCTCTGTAAGGCTGCATTCTCATATTATGCAAAACCAGAATGTGATTTGTCTGGATTTGGCTTATTTGTTTGAAGTCGGATGATGAGTGAACGCAGTGTGATGATGGAAGACTTCTATTTACAGTCTCTGAACATTTCAAGTGAATACACTCAGAGATAAGCCTTAATTTTCCCATGTCTCTATAATCCCAAGTTAGGACTACATATGTTAAAACCACAATAACCAGGACATTATACATTCTGAGCATATTTCTTAAGAACTAACTTGATATCCTGTATCAGTGACCAAGAAAATTAATGAATAAAAAAAAAAGAGTTTCCGGAAAGACTGTCTGAAAAACACTGTGGGTAAAAACGTTTTTTTTAATGGTCATGAATATCTATCTATCTATCTATCTATCTATCTATCTATCTATCTATCTATCTATCTATCTATCTATCTATCTATCTATCTATCTGTCACTGTAGTGTTGTGTGGAGTGGGAGAAAGAGAGAGAGAATAAGGAAAGTAGTTCTTTCTCACTGTGTTCAAACTTGTTTCTCTTCACATCCAAAAAATTGCCTCCTTCCCCTTTTTTATACTACATCAAAAATAATGAGATATAGAGTGACAATTAGCAATTCCTGCATTATTTTAGTGTTATAAGCAAAAGAAAATGCACAACTCTTAGCCTGGTTTTTAAAATGGCCTTTCATGTAATAACCCTTTCCTGCATGCACTGTTTGGATTGCTTTGGATATCCTATTCTGGAATTATGTGAGTCTGGGAATAAAGCTCATTGAATTACTAGGATTTACCTCTGAATAAAAATGTATACAACGGGACTTCAATTAGAACATCTGCTTTGATTTTCATTTTATATTGTGCATGCAGCATAACCAAGAATGAATTCATTCCCGCTGCATACTGCTGATTTATCCCAATTAATGCTGTCATGTTACTAGTGGGTCTAACTGATTTCACATGATTGTTAAGGTCTATTTGTTTTAGATCCACCTAAATACTGTTGTCTAGTTTCCTATATATTAAATTCCTTATCCTATGTGTTCACTTCAAATAAAGAGGATGTCCTACTGTCCCAAAAAGAGAGGAGTGACATATAAATAAACACATTAAAAAACAATAGCATTTTTAATAGCATGCTATCATTCTAAAAATTACCCTTAATTGTTGTGAAGCACATTAAGATCAGCACTTGCCTTTGGTTCCAACATGTTAGGCATAGACACTCCTCGGTCCATTCGCATTCCAGGGACAAGACCATCTGGGTGAAACTGTATCAGAAGCATGTAGGTATCAAACACATAGATTACATCCTAATTCACACAAACCCACACAGATCGAGTAAAGGTATTCATGCTGTGTATGCATGTGAATGTATGCTAAGATTCCAAAGAAATATGTACAATAAATGTAATTATGCCTGATATAAACTACACATAAAGATGCGGCTCCTAATTTACGTGGCCTTTATTCATAGTTCTCTCTTTCAATTATGAAGAATCCCAGGGACTCTTCCCAAAGACCAATTGACAAAATAAGATTACATTTTGGTCACAAGAAATTACTGATCAGTTCTAAAAATGTCAAATATTCTATATTTAGGGCCTAACTTAATAATTAATAATATTTAAAAATATAGTTCCTTTTTCTTACATAGAATATTCATACACGATTATTCAGGCAATAAGCAATGTAAGGAAAACTGTCCCACAGACTGATCCATTGCATTAGTTCTAATTACCATCTTTACAATATTTGGTTCCTCTTCAGTTGTACCAAAGCATTTTATCTTTTTGAACAAATAAAAATTTTAATTCTTTCTACATCAATGAAATCTTTTCTGTAACTAATGTATAGAGATTTCCATAACAGTAATATTCAAACATGTAAGGAGAAGGTTTATGTTTAAAAAATAACGCTACATTTTTAATTGGCCATTTTATACAACCCATTGTGCCTGTTTTGTATAAAATACATTGGAAGATTTTATTCCATGACCACAATAAAATATAAAGAAGACAGGAAATTATCTGGAGAAGAGCAGAGGTATAACTACAGAATAATCAGAATTATATTTGGACTTTCTTTGGATGGTATCAAAATGATCAGGAGAAATTCATCAATGAGAGAACTATCACTCATTGCTTTTTTGACAATCTTAGAAATGTTTGCTATAAAGAATCACAAAACTGACAGTAAGACACTCTTTCCCATAGTGTCATAATTATATCATTAATAATAAAACAAGCATATTAACAAGTTTTAAGAAAATCCTCTAAGATGTGAATAACATAGTTGATGCACTGTTGATGAATTTGTTTCTGTTAATTTGATGGACGAAAATCTTTACCAACCTGGTAATCTGAAAAGGGATATATATTGAGAAAAGACACATAATTAGGATAAGATTTATTATGAATGAAAGTTTTATACTCAAGAGTCTCCCTAAAAATTATCAACCCAAAATTCATATATTTTCTGCCTTCATTAAATTTTAATTTTTACAATTTAATTTATTTTTTACAATGTCCTCTTCAGTTTTAATCTTCTCCACCCCCGTTTTTTCAACAAATGGCAAGTGTAGCTGTATTTCCAGATTAAGTATGGTATCCAAAAGCTGTATGTGAAAGATGAGCTGCTCTTATGTACTACTATAAAAACAAAACAGAAAGCATAAATGCTAAAAGTAACTCAAAAACCAACAGCCCAAAGGTCAAATTCTATTTCCTTTACAAACTTACCTTGAGTTGTATTGCTCACATCCCCATAACTGTTGTATTGACCAAAGTCTGTGGACATCGGCTATATGTAAATACATATGTAAATAAATAAAAAGATGAACACGTAACTCAAATTATCTGAACACTGAATTACAGTAAAAAGATCAATACAAAGGCCATGTAAAACATGACAATAACATACTCGTTTATTTTTATTTATTTTTTATTTTTTTTACCTTCCTCCCTTTGTTATTTGTTATAAATAACTCAGTAGCAAACATAACCAATACTCCTTCCTTCTCCTATTTTTTTCACCCAACAGCCCTGTGAGATGGGTTGGGCTGACAGAGTTGATTGGTCCAAAGTCACTCAGATAACTTTCCTTGCTAAGGCAGGGCTAGAACTCAGTCTCCTGATTTCTGGCTTGGTGCTTTAACCACTAGGCAAAACTGCCTCTTATCTGGGAGTATCCATGATATTAACAAAAAGTGCATATAAAACTGACAGTAGTACAGGAGGAATGTTATTGTACTTTATGCTTATAAAGCTGTATGTATACCGAAGGTGAGAAAGAGCAGAAATTTAGTCTAGTTATAAACTCCATAAAATGTCCACTTTTATCAATAATTTATTATCTTTCCTTGAGAGGAGTAACTGCAGATTTGTCATATTTCTGCCTGCGGAACCAGAATATCTTGTACCAGTTTTATATGGATACTAGTGATAGATATGCACAAAATAAACTGCTTCGTAATTATCACAGTTTCCATAGATAAATAATATTTATGATAAAACCCATCAACAGTTGAAGACAGATTATGTAATATTTGATTATCATTCTTGGTTTTCCTATTTGAGTTCTGTAGATTTTCTTTAGGTATTTTCAGGGGAAAAGCTTTCCCTAAAGAATGTACATAGTCCAAGAATGTACATAGCCCAACTCAATTCTTTTCTTATAAAGAACTATATTGGAATGATCTAAATAAAAATGTGATGAGATGGAAATAGCAGACACAAATTTCCACATCCTATCTCCCTCTCCACCCCAGCAAGAGAAGGGTGAAGTAACCAAGAGAAAGGTAAAAAAAAAAAGACTCCTCTTTTTAGGAGTCTTGAGAAATTGTATAGTGAGAGCAGAACATTTAGTTGAATCTCTTATTTCTTTTCACCACATCTTATGTCCATATGTCAATATTTTTCTTCCACTGGATTTACTCATTGAAATAAATGACTCAATAAAAGGGAAACTGCCAGCTCCATTAAGTAGAACAGATCACAGAATCAGCCCCACAAGATATGTACAACTATTTTTACTGAGCGTTGCTGCATGTCTAATTTGCTAATTTGTTTCTGCTGATCCTAATAATTCAATGAATTAAGAATGTGTTTGCCTGAGCCACTTTCAAATAATATCTGGATTTTTATAGTTCCATTGAATTAAGCCATTTCCCAGGTGAAGTGGCCTTAGTAACTACCCTTTTTTACTTTCCTTGATAACACACATAAAAAGACTAAAAGTACAAGAGAAATATGGTGGACT
This sequence comes from Emydocephalus ijimae, assembly GCA_004319985.1. NCBI lineage: Eukaryota > Metazoa > Chordata > Lepidosauria > Squamata > Elapidae > Emydocephalus > Emydocephalus ijimae. Next base: position 21,945 of record BHEV01004591.1, read on the forward strand.
GGAAGAAATACAGGCAGAACTATATTGACTGCTGAGCAACATTTTTGTACTGTTGCTATAATATTATTTTGTTCTAATTTTATTTTTATTCTATTTTTAACATTTCTAAATTATATTGTTTTTACCATTTTTGTTTTATATTGTATTTTAAATTAAATATTCTAAAGAACTTTATTGAACTGTAGTTTGAGTGTTTTTCAACAAAAAAGTTTTTTGCTCCCTAGAACAGAAACTGAAATTTGAAGTGTACTTTCTTGTCTGGGGAAGAATTGTCTGCTCACCCTGTGAAGTCCATTTCGTCCATACCCAGGCAGTGAAGAAGTTTTAGAAGCAGTGGTGTGTAAAGCTGAGTGGGAAGGAGAAAACAATAATTATTAAAAAATAAAAATACATAGTCAAAATCACAGCATCTTAGAAATCACTTTAAAAATTTGAAAGTGTAGATTTGCATCTGCATAAATTCTTTTTAAGCAATCATTTGACCTTGACTTTGTCCAGTAAGTGAAATTTGGATGTGAAATGTTCAATTACTCTCTAATATTACAGACATAGATGGGTTTTAACTGTCTACAAGTCACTCTACACATTATACAGCAGCCATCTCTAGCTTAGTTATGCTTCATGGTCATGGTTCAGCACAATGTCAAATTCTGAGTCTCTAATTCAAATTGCTTGAAACATACTTTCTTCTCCTAATTTATTTTCTCGCATACACTAAACAAGCAAAATGCTGTTCTTCTGTCAGTAGTTATTTACAAGCCAGGATTACTATTGTTTCCATATGGTGCAAATTGGAGGCAGAGACTGAGGTTTAAAAAAAGTAGCTCGTTTAAAGCAATCTGCTAAATTTATGTCTCAGATTAGCCTTGAATAGGCTACTCTCTGTAATCATACACAAAGGCACATTTGTATACCCAGAAGTGAATCATTTGTATAGATTGTTGCCTGGAAGTAAGTGATTTGATGCAGACAGATAGAATGAAAGCTATAATCATCCTTGTCCTTCTTTAGTTCTGTTACTATTATGGCCCTGGATCTCCTAGCATAATATGTTTATATGTTTGAAACATATTCTAGATATCTGGAAAAGGCGCAAACCCCCCACAAATTATAATGAAAACACAACATGTAAGTACGCATCTCATACACAAAATTCCTATAAGCAAACAGTAATTATATCTTTACTTTTTCTATGGAATGTATCAGTTTACCTCAAAGACCTGTCTCATGATATTGCTATGACCTAGGACAGGGATGTCAAACCCATGGCCTGAATGATCACGTGCTGGCCACGCCCATGCCCAGTTTAGTGAAGAGGGGAAAAGTTGCAATACATCATGTGACAACGACGTGACAACACAAGCTTGATATCCCTGACCTAACAGATAACAGATAATCAGAGTTGGAAGGGACCTTGTAGGTCATCTAGTCCAACCCCCCACCCAAGCAGGAGACCTTACACCATTTCTGACAAATGGCAGTCCAATCTCTTCTTGAAAGTCTCAAGTGATGGCACTTCCACAACTTCCAAGGGCAAGCTATTCCATTGGCTGATTGTTCTCACTGTCAGAAAGTTTCTCCTTGTTTCCAGGTTAAATCTCTCCTTGTTCAGTTTCCATCCATTATTTCTGGTCTGGCCTACAGGTGCTTTAGAAAATAGCTTGATCCCTTCCTCCTTGTGGCAGCCCCTCAAATATTGGAAGACCGCTATCATGTCTCCCCTGGTCCTTCTCTTTACTAGACTAGCCAAGCTCAGTTCCTGCAACCGTTCGTTGTATGTTTTAGCCTCTGGTCCCCTAATCATCCTGGTTGCTCTTCTCTGTACCCTCTCCAGAGTCTCAACATTTTTTTTTATAATATGGTGAACGAAACTGGATGCAGTACTCTAGGTGTGGTCTTACTAAGGCTTTATAGAGTGGTATTAGTACTTCCCTTGATCTTGACTGTATCCCTCTATTAATACAACTTAGGATTGCATTAGCTTTTTTGGTAGTTGCTGCACACTGCTGGCTCATATTTAGCTGGTTGTCCACTAAGACTCCAAGATCCCTCTCACAGTTACTGCTATTGGGCCTGGTTTCACCCAGTCTATATGTGTACTTTTGTTTTTTCTTGCCTAAGTGTAGGACTTTACTATTCTCTATATTGAATTTCATTTTATTAGATAAGTCCCAGTGTTCTAGTCTGTCAAGATCCATCTGGATCTTGAGCCTATCTTTTGGGTGTTAGCTATTCCTGCCAGCTTAGTATCACCTGCAAATTTGGTAAGTTCCCCTTCTATTCCCTCATCTAAGTCGTTAATGAAGATATTGAAGAGTACTGGGCCTAAGATGGAACCTTGTGGCACCCCACTGCTTACTTCCCTCCATGTAGACTTCGACCCATTGAGGACTACTTGTTGAGTACGGTTTGCCAGCCAGTTACGGGTCCATCTTGTGATGGTGCTATCTATTCCACTTTTTTCTAGCTTACTAAGAAGTAGGCTGTGGTCTACTTTGTCAAATGCCTTGCTGAAATCTTATGTCCACGGTATTTTGCTGGTCTATTAATTTAGTCACTGTGTTAAAGAATGAAATAAGATTGGTTTGGCATGATCTGTTTTTAACAAACCCATGCTGACTGCTAGTTATTACTTTACTTGTTTCTAGATGTTGGCTAGTAGCTTGAATTCATTGCATTACTTATTGAGGCTGATTTCCTCTCCTAAAGTGGGAACATCTAAAAGGCTATGAGAATCAACAGGTCACATGTTGCTTTCTTAATCATTCTTTATGAACTGACTTATTAGGTTTTTAGAGATACTCATATAAGTTGCATGAGAGCAATCCTCTCATAAAGATGCCCATTATAAGAGTGTGACATAGTATTTTTCCCTAAGCTAAATGCTTTTTTTAAAATGAGATGCATGTACTGCCTACTATTTATTTTATATGAAGAGGTAGTAAAATCCTGTTGTTTTTAAAAAGAAACCCAAACATCAGGATATATCATATACACACATAATCAGTCATCCTAGTTATATAAAGCGGTTATGGGGAGTACATGTGTTACTATATGCATGATTAACTATACAATTCCCGTAATAGTTCCCTAACTATGGCTACCTCACAGACATGGAGAAAGTTGGGTGCATGTTTTTCAAAAGATCCATATGACAGCTCTGAATGATACAGAAAAAACAGCTTCTGATTGGTGGCAAATATATATTTAGTTAATACTGGAAAGGTTTTACCTTATAAACAGAGTCAATAACAACTTTTCATCAGAGATGATCAAAGCAGGAATCATAATTTAGTTCTAATTTAAAGAGGTATTTATTGGACATCAATACATACCATAAGATTTTTATATTATTTTAGAAGCTAATGCAGATCTGCTTTTCAAGAGATCAGCATTGTGAGCTACTTATCTATATTATGTAAAAACACTTTAGGATAAAGTTTCAGAGAGATGGCCATTTTTAATTTGCTACAAAAAAAGACAATTTTAATCCTCAAACATTTAGCAGTGAAAGTATTAACATTTAAGACGCGACAAAATCCCATCTTAAATTTAAATACATTCTGATTTCCTAGAGCTCTTCCCAACAGCTGATTTGATGCTTGTGTGCCGGGGACTGTGGTACAGTTTTTGTGTAATTGTAACTATAATTGGAACAGGGGTTTTTTAAGGCATTTTTTTTCCAGATTTGTTCAGTAGAAGCTGAGAAATGTGCATTTGGAATCTTTCTTCATTTAAAAACATCCGATAATACATTGTGGGAAATAGCTAGAGTTATAATGTAGGCAGTAAACACATTAGAGAAAAAGCTACTTCCTTGTTATTATTTAGAGGTCATGTTTTGTATTATCAGAAATTGAACTGCAATTATTAGATGAGAACCAGCCTTAATATGAACTTTTTACAGTACAAGTCTATCAAGGTCTATTAAAAACTAAATCTCACTGAAGTCAATTAGCTCAACTTTCAGCTATGTGAATACAGTAGAGCATTGTAGTCTTAGTTCATCATGTCCCATAATCCTTTTATGTTTTTCTAATTTTGCTGCTTACATGAATTAACTGGAGGATCGTAACATCTGCTGGCAAGTAATGACTTTTCCTTTTCCATCTCTTCTTTCAGTATCAATTGCCCCAGGCCTGAGTTTAGCTGCAAATGAGAATTTTGAGGAAAAGTAAGCTACTGAAAAAGCTTTGCATCAGGCAGATTTTGGCACACAGAGACAGAATTTCATTCAGATGATAGCCACCTTCATTAACTGTTCCTCCTGCAGCTGCCGACGCCTCTGAAGCTCTTCAAGGTCTTCATCTCTGCCAGTGGATCGACGTCGCATATCAAAACCTACTTCCATAAGCCACAGCAAAAAAACCTACTTATTTCAAGTATAGGTATAAGGAGTGATAATCAACCTATTCCCTCTGAGTGGATTGTTGAAGAAATTACCTAAATAATCCAGCAATTCTGTCTCAATACAGCCTTAATAAAATAATCCAGTTCTGAATTAAATACATTAAATAAAACCATTTTGACGATTTAAGTGCATAATGTTACGTACTGAGAGTTTTACAAAGCAAAAAACATAATTAGTAACATTTTGATTAATATTGACTATTTTGTTAAGTAAGGGGAATGTGTTAAGGAAAAATGGAGGCCAGATTTGTAGGAAGACTTTTGTCACAGCTATTTACTCACTCTATTTCCAATGTTAGAATAATAATTTGGCTCACAGTATTTTATTTCTTTATTTCTTATTAAAAACCTTATTTTAATAGCTTGTTAAAATATTTTAGGAACCTATTCCTTTTCTTTATGAGAACCATAAATCCTTAGTTGCCGATATAATTCCTCTTACTTTTAGTTATAGTCAAATCAATACATGATTTTAACAATCTCAATCTTTCGTAGTAACTGTACTAACTTCACATACTGAACTGTGGTCAAAGTTGGTCAATTCAGTATAATTTGCTATATGACAAGGAGCAGCAACTCGTCTCACGTTATTCTAATTTCAAACTCAATCAAATTACTGTGACATAAAAGGCAAAGATTCTACAACTAGCTTTTTTTTATCATCTTTGGTTTTTTTTTAAAAAAATAGTAATTTAAATAATTATGCACACGCTTTGCTTTTGTGACATCCCAAATCTGATCCTGAGACAAAATAATTGTAAGCTATGCACTGCAGATAATAATTTTAATCACCTTTAGCATTTTGATATTACTCTCTGTACTACTGCTTTATCATTTTAACTACTATAAATAAAGGGTAATGAAACAGTCTGGTGTAGTGATTAAGACATAAGACTAGAAACTGGAACACTGCAAGTTCTGGTTCTGCCTCATATATGAAATCAGCTGGGTGACCTTGAGCCAGTCATTTTCTCTCAGTCGTAGGAAGGAAGCATTGGCAAACCACTTCTCAAAAATATTGCCAAGAAAACTACAAGTCCAGGCAGTCTTCAAGAATTGGACACAATAGAAGAAAAAAAGCATTCCTGTCTAATTGTTCTCAGTTATAGAATAACAGATATGCCCTAACCCATATTTAAATATTCTGATTTATAATAAGTACTATGAAAGTAAAATGTCACTAATTTTTATCTAATTATTATCTTTTTCTTGCATGAAGCTGATATTTAATTCTAGAAGAAGAATGAATGAATTTGGTCCATCAAAATAATCTCATATTGAATTAATCTCAATGTGAATCACTTTTGGTTTATAGAGGTAAGAACCAGCTCTGGGTGATCAAACTTAAACAGCGTGTCATGAAACACATGGGGCCTAAAAATAATACTTAGAGAAATGAAAAACAGAATGGAAAATAAAGTTAAGTATTTTAAAACACAAAAATGATGCAATGTGGCCATATAAGCTTTGCTATTTCAAGTATTATTCATGCTGTTACTGTCCAACAACAAGCCAAAAGAGCTTGGTTTTAACATGTGACAATGAATAAACTGCGCACCCATTCAAAGAATAGAAGAAGGCTGAACTGGCTGTGGAGTTGTAGTACAATATTGGTAGTAGGCTGGCTTTTCTGAAGGCAACAAAATGGGTTAAGGAATTCAGTGAACTCTGTCTTCCAATGTCAGCATTCATAGCTCATGGCTGATCATTGCTTGAATGAATGAAACAGAAGGTGAACAGAACAATGCATGAGAGGGTATAATGCATTTGTAAGCTGACCTTGCTGCTTCATTCTGGGTGTATCCTTAGGGAGTAATATCTGTATATGCCAGGAGAAAGCAAGTAGGAGAGTCAGACAAATAAAGGAATAAGTAAACATTGGTACTTGGTATTAAATCCAAACTCTGGTGAACAGTTGTAACCAAGGATCACTACACACACTTTGGTAGTACCTTTGGTTTTTTTTAAAGCTTCCTTTCCTAAAACCCTTAAAGATTCTGGGGAATCCATCCAGAGAAAGGGGCTTCTAGTGAGAAGATTCTTGAAGCATCTCCTCTGTGATGTAGACTTTGGGAACTGAGATCCCCACAGCTAATTCAGATGCCATCAAATCCATAAAGTTTGTAACACTTTCTCCCACAATTGCAATATTAATTAGATACAAAGCATAATTCTCCTAAGAGCAGTCAGTGCAAAAAAGTTCAACGTCCTCATCAGAAGCTTTGCAGCATTCATAGCAGCCTAAATGTATTTATGGATAGTAGGAAGCTGTGCATGGGTTTTCATCCACATCACTTGTTTCATACCTACAGCCGCAAGTGATGGAGGACCTGGCCAGTATTCTGTCTCAATCTTTGGAATCTCGTTGGGTGCTGGAGCATGGGCTGCTGGGAACTTGGAGGACTTGATGATATCATCGAAAGGCTTGTTCTGGGCTGCCAGAGCAGCTGCATCTAGACGGTAATTAGGGGGAACTTAAAACTAGCCAATTAAATTGCTTTGTTATGGCCTAGATTAGTACTATGGATCTATTGTATTCCATACAATACAATCATATTTTTCACATTGTCTTTTAGTAACAGATAAAATCCCAATTTCCATAATACGTACATTCTTGACATTCCTGAGAACTTCAGTTGCATGGTGCATACAAATAAAACATTAACACAAGAACCAAAGCAGCATTTCTCTCCTGGACTGAGTCTCATTCCCTCCTACTCAATGTAAATGAGGTCCATAATTCAAAAGCTGATCCAGCCATAAATCTTGGCCCAGCCATAAGTCATGCTTTGTTTCATTCATTCATGAAACATATTTACTCATCTAAATAAAATATTCTTTAGAAGAAACAAACTAATCATTCAGAATACCATATAAGGGAACATATAAATAGAGGAGAAAAGTGGAGTCCCTGCCAGAATTAGGCTCCTGACAAATTACCAATGCGGGAATGTAGCTCTTAGAAAAATAGAGAAAGTCTCCCCAGTTGAGATTTCAGTCTTCCCTATTGCCCTATTTAAAATATAACTGCCTGTCAGGCACTAGAAACCATAGGGATACTGACAGTTTATCAGAACGATGTATTATTGCCACTCACCTATTTACAAGAATCTTGCCAGATTATCTGCACTCTACAGAACTAGATAAATTCTCCAAGGCTTAGGAGGGATCATTGCCCATCACTTCCTCTGCTCCATGGATTCCAGGATAGCTAGTCTCTTAACTTCTCCTCCCCATGTTAGCTGAAGTTTCCACACATCGGTATATAATAATACAGTAGTCCTTGATTTTTGAGTGAAAGTTGCTTTTTCAAGAAGCAACTGGATTTTCTGGGTTTTTTCCTTGAAGACATTTCGTTTCTCATCCAAGAAACTTCTTCAGCTCTGAAGAAGCTTCTTGGATTAAAAGTGAAGGAAAAAGTCAAGTAAAAAGTCCAGAAGGTCCAGTTGCTTCTTGAAAAAGCACTTTTGACCTGGATGACCATCACCTGGATGACTGAGAATTTCCATAGAAACTGACTTTTGACCATTCAGAGAACAGCAGATTGATGTTTTGATGGCACTGAAAGTGACTGACCACCCATTCTTGAAGTTTCAACCACTACACTATCCCCATCGTCACATGATCATGACATGGGCACTTGACAACTACCATAGCTTGCATTTACAACAGTTGCAGTGTTCTGTATTTGTGTGATAGCTATTTGGGACCAGTTGGCTTCCAAGAAATAAACTCAGTGGGGAAAAATTATATTCACTTAACAATGACATGACTCATGTAATGACCATGTGATTTGTGGAATGACTACAGTGGTTCACTTAACCACCATGATAAACATAGTCATAAAATTGAGTTTGGTCACTTGATGTTACTCAACGATAACATCATTTAGCAATTGAAATTTTGATTCCAATTATGGTCATAAGTTGAGGACTACCTGTAAAAGCACATTTAAAATAGTGGAAATTTACAATGTGTGGCACTAACATCTCCAACAGAAAAGTAGATATCCCTAAGCTGAGTCCAGTGGAGAAAATTGGCTATTTTCAGTCCAATTATGATATAATGTTAGGTCTGTATGCAGCTTTTGAATGGCTGGCAATATGTAAGTTTACTGGAGTAACAGAAGTTCTACATAGCAACTTGTTGGTATAATAATAATGACAATGCCATTTTTCCTGTGTGTAGGGAATATAACTGTGTATTCAAACTTTCTGTCATTTCCTGATCAACTAATTAATGAACTTTTGCTGATAAATCCAGAACTATAGATACATAACTGAAAAATAATGAATTTCATTTATTTTGCTGAAAATGTTCAGTGATAACTTCTAGAATTTATATCAGCATTTGCCTATGTATTTTCATTTTAATTCTTTATATTTTAGGATTCATTCAAACAAAACAAATATAATTCAAAACCTATTGGGGCTATTTAGAAGCAATACACTAAAGATGAGGTTGGGCTGTGACTATCTATATGGGAGCATCACCACCTGATATGAGCCTAACTTGTGGTAAAGGTCAGCATATTGTTTTGCTATACAGGTAGTGCTCAACTTATGGCAATTTGTTTAATGGCCATTAAGTTATGACAGTACTGGAGAAAGTGGCTCACAACTGGTTGTTATACGAACAACCACTGCAGTATCCCTGTACTCATACAATCAAAATTTGGAACTTAGCAACTGCATGTATTTACAGTATCCCAGGATCATGTGATTTCTGACCTTCAAAGGAGGTTTTCAACAAGCAAAGTCAATGGGAAAAGCCAGATTTGCTTAATGATTGCAGTGATTTGCTTAACAACCATGGAAAATAAGGTAATAAAATCAGATGCAATTTATATTTATATGAATTTATATAAATATATGAATTGACTGTTTCCTAGTATGATTTGATTGCTTATTGTACTTTATGGCTATTATTTAGTGTTGTACCTTATGATTCTTGACTCTTGACAAATGTATATTTTCTTTTATGTACACTGAGAGCATTTGCCCCAAGTCAAATTCCTTGTGTGTCCAATCACACTTGGCCAATAAAGAATTCTATTCTATTCTATTATAATTTCTGCATTCTTAAATCATAAGTTGAACACTACTTGATATATTCAATGTACAAAAAAATCCTAAAAGTTAAATCAATCTTCTAACATTTGTTAATTGTAATATGCAAAAAGTATGTGGGAAAAAAAGATAAAAAGCATCTGAGCAAATAGTTCCATCATTAGGGAACAAACAGGATTTAAAAAACGATAAATCAACATATTTTCTGATGTCAGAGATTTAAAACACATAGACCTTTTTTGAACATATAAGCAAGATCTCTGGAAGCATACTTGCATCAGAAATGATTTGTAGCACTTGAATATATTAAATTAATTAAAACAATGAAGTAAGTCTGCTAAAGTGAATAAAGCTTTTCAATCTATTGCAAAAAATGTGCTACTTCAATACTATGCTTTTTAAACAAGCTTTAACAAGAGAAAGGGAAGCTTTGCCCAGCCAGCCCCTTCTCATTAGAGAGATTCATATTCAAGACAATTAAATAAATGGACTTTTAAAAACATGCAAAATGGCAATAATAGCAATCAATTCAAAATATAGCATCTGAAGCTCTGCTGGACTTCTACAACTGTTTTTTTTCACCCTGTGAAATATTAAGGCCTGTTCAAAAATGAGTTAAAATGAGCATTATTGTATAGTATTGTGGGAGTGTTGTTGTCTTGTTAGTGAATAATTATTTTTTCCACTGAACTTTCTCTTCAAAGCCCCACTATGCTTCAATTGTGCATGTTGCTGACTATTTTGCATATTTGTTCAAATGGCTGCAAAGAAGAAAGCTGTATTGCATGAGAAAAAAAAATCATGATTGTTTTGGAATCTGGGACATCAAGACTTCTACTTCCATTTCTTTGCAGCCATTATGTGCTAAATGATGAACCTGAAACATAAATTGCTAGCATGTTTTAATGCCTTCGCTTCTATGTGCCATACACATAGAATTACCATGAGAGTTACTGAGTATCTAATTCTAATGGATAAAAAACAGCTACCTTGGCTCATTGTTTGACATTACAAAGGCCTGATTTAAAGCAATACTTACATATTGAAATGGATGAGTTCAGTGGTAAAATATTCACAAGTAAATGGGAGATGAGATGATACAATAAAATCATAAAGAAATAAAAATAACATTAAGAAAAAGTGAAATGACAGGGTTAAAATTTTAAAATAATATGACGCTAATATAAACGCAACATAATGATCAATATTTGCCCTCAAGCAAATAAGTCTTGTTATATTCTATGTTCTGGAGGTCTTCATTTTTTGAAGAATTCAATTTGCCTTTAATCTTTTTATGGAACATTTATTTATGGAAATTTTATATTGGTCATTCCCTTTTGGGCATTAAATACCATGCCTATAACTGATTAGATTGATATCCTCAGGACTCTAATTTTTGTTCTCTCGCTCTCAATTCTGATAATGGAATACCATACTAGGTATTGATACTTGGTTCCCTGTGGGTTAGAAAGCTATATCATTCTTTCATTTATTTAGCATAAAGCTAGATTAGGTATTTTAGGGGTTTTTTTGAGTTAGGTATTTTAGGTTTTCTATTACATGTGATTCTCTAATAAAAATGTATGAGAAAAGCATGAGAAATCCTTAATTGAATTACTTTATTCGTTTATTTCTTAAAAGCATATCATGTTGAAAATAGATATTCCTATACTTGGTATATGTACAAATATACTGCCTTTTGTGAGTTGGTGCTTGGCTTCAACTTAGAAAAGAGATTCTTATTAGTTACCCTTTAAGTTAGGTCAAGCACAGCAAGACACAGAAGGAACAGAAGAGAATAAATTTGGCCGAGACTTGGTCATTTTGCCAACACTTTTTCCATTGCAATTCATTCCCTTAAATCAGAGGAATGGTTCTGAAACTAGTTCAGGGTCTGTTTGAACTAGTTTGTTTTCTCAAGTAGTCTGTTTAACCAGGTGAAGTTAAGAGATGAGAGTTCATAAAGGAAAACTACAACCAGACACCCTTATGTCTTTTTAAGAGAATTGGTCCATGTAGTCTCCAAATTGGCAACAAACGTGGTCCTTGAGGTCAAAAAAATCTTCAGGAATTGGTGGCAATAAAATAAAATGAATTTAAATTAAACAAAAATGTCATTAGAAATATAGCAATAAAAATTCCAATAGCAAGGAAATGTGTGTGCAGTAAACACTTCCAAATTAGCCTGTGATACTTTAGGATTTTGGTTGAGATTATCCCTTCAATATTCTTAATTAGCCATAACCATTTATAGAAATACAAAAATCAAGCTAATATAGAGATCAGATTGTTGGACCAAGTTTGGTTCTGTTTAATCATGGAGCTTAATAAGTGATTGTAGGTCACTCATTGTAGATCAACCCATTGTAGATCAACTCTACATAGATTTTATTGTGGCAATCAGGCATTATCAGTTTCTGGGACTGGTTTATAAACAACCTCTGATGTCATTTTTTTGAAAAAATTAATGCAGTTTGAAATATTGAAATGAACACCAACATACATTTTTATATGAAAAGGGTCCTGTGTAAAGAAATAATCATAATGAATTCATCTGCTGTAGTAAATGGCAAGCTAAAACAAAGAGGCAGATTATGTAACAGATTATGGAATCTACATCATTTGAATTTAATTTATCTCAACACAGAGAAAAGAAAAAGAAAAATATATTAACTTTAAAAGTAAGCAATAATCAATTAGTGTTGTATGTAACATTAAGTACAAACAAGTTTTATTGGTCATGTAATTATTCAATTATTTGATTATCCCATTTTGAAGACAGAAAGAATAAGGTTTACCATGCTGTTTGTAGATGGGTGGTTTTCTATAAATATTGATCCCTTGATCTGTAAAAAAAATAAGAAAGCAGAAAAATGTGAACAATTTTACATTTTCAATTATTACACAGGAAGAGAAAAAAAATCAAACATAAAATTAATGGATGTTCCAAATCAAGGATTTGGCACATGAACTGAAAAACCATGAAATAAAACTGCTAAGTGCCTTATGAAAGAAACCCAAATTCACACAAATGTAGAAAAATATCACAGACACATGATAAAAATTTTTGACACATGACTGGCAACATGAGATGTCCCTAGAGTGTAAGACTTTCTGTTTGTACTTTAGTGTGCTGGTGGAGGGATAAACATTTCAAGGGAAATTAATGATGGTGTCTTGTTTGGAGATAAGAATAATTTGTAGAAAACACAGCTTACCATATCAACTGGAAAACTTGGCCACAGAAGCACCATTTGTTCTCCAACCTCTGACCACCGACATTAATGATGTGCATTTACATAAAGATTCAGAACTTGCTTCTGAAATTCCCTTTTGAACTAGAGCTATTTTCTTCAAGACTATATGGCACTTCAGAAAATGTTTTTGCCACGTTACTTAATCTGAGCCTGAAACCAGCTTATATTGCAAAATAGTTACGTACCTTTTCAGGGGAATTTTATGGCAAATCAGTGTTTTCAAAGCTTCAGTTCTAATAGTTTTATATAGGAACGTTTTTCTTTTTTTAAAAAAAGAGTTTGGCTATAAAAGGAAAACTCCATATTCTGCTGAAATTTAGAAAAGCAAGAATGCTAATAATTGCTTGTTAAGAGAGGATTCTTAGAAAATATGCTCTAAACCCAAAATCATTTTTGGGTTAAGCAATTCTCTCATTTATGTTTACTCATTAGCCAGAGAAAAATGGGAATGCTATTGAGTCGATTCCTTATCATTCTGATACACACTTACACAGAAGTAAGCACAACTGTGTTCAGTGTAGCTTATTTCTAAGTATGCCTTTGACTACAGAGAGCTGAAAGTGGGTATTTGTATGCATTATATGGTAGAGCACTCTTATATTGGATAGTTTATTGCAAATTATTTAAGACAATCAAAAACTTGGAAATGAAAAAAAAGTATGTTAAGAGCTTCTATATAGCAATCATTCAATCCCGAGTTCATTCCAGAGGTTTTATAATTATTTCTCCTTATCAGTTTACATCTTTTTTCTTTTCTAAGCAATGCCACAATCTTATTTATTTTTTTATTTATAAGATTTCTAATTTTTCTATAAGAGTTCATGGGAGCTAGCATAGCTGTCTTTTTTCTACCCCCACTCCCCATAGCAACCATCAAGAGGGGTTGGGTTAAGCAGTGGTATTGGCTCAGAATCATAGTCCAGGGTGTCAAACTGATGGCCTATGGGCCAGATGCGTCATGCATAGGCCACACCTACCCCAGCTCCACAAAGGAAAAAACATCGTGAAACATATGATGGCAATGTGACTCCATCGGTTTGACACCGATGACATAGTCAGACTTGGAGCACCTTATATGTGCCCTGGAAGTTGATGATTGTGAAGTTAAATGTTCTATTGCAAGTTGCTCTATTTCTGTGTTGAAAGAATTACATATAGTAATCTCTAGAAAAGATGTATTTGACATGTTTAACAGCAAATGACATTTCTCTTTTCCAAATCCTTTGAAACAAGATTGCTCTGTGATACTACAATTTTCCATGTGTAACAGAATCACTTCATGCTGGATATTTAGTATGTGTATCTAGAGAATGGTACCTAATGGATTAGTTAAATAATATGTTCCAATATCTAAGGGCTGCCATAAAGAAGAGGGAGTCAATCTCTTTTCTAAAGCACTTGAAAGCAGGAGAAGAAGCAATGGCTGGAAATTAATCAAGGAGAGAAGCAACTTAGAACTAAGGAGAAATTTCCTTACAGTTTGAACAATTAATCAGTGGAACAACTTGGTGCCAGAAATTGTGAATGCTCCAACACTGGAGGTTTTTAAGCAAAGATTGGACAAAAGGTTTATCTGAAATGGTATAGGGCTTCCTGACTGAGCAGGGGATTAGACTAGAAAACTTCCAGGGTCCCTTCCAACTCTGTTATTCTGTTATATGCTAGCAAATAATGTTATTTCTCCACCAAGAGAGAAAAGTTTCTCATGACAATGATTGATGTTAGGGAGACTGTACCACGTTCAACTTTTTTATTGTAAGAATTGTCGGTCTTTGTGTTTGTTTAATTGTTTAATAAAGAAAACTTTTTTTAAAAAAATATTGTTATTTCTCCAAAAAAAAAAAATGTGTTCTACTATGAGAGTCTCTAAAAACGTTCCCAGTATCAGCAATGGATATTGTATAGTATTATAACAGCCAGATTAAATGTACACAAGATTGAGAGTTAGGGTGTATTTTCCAGGAACCATTGGCTGTAGGGGTCATTTGGGTTTTTGACTCCAATCTTCTTAGATGTTAATTCTTGAAAAAGAGCTGCATAGTGGGAGGAAAACTATTGGAGTAGGGAATATCCAAGATGTAATAAAAAAAGGTTAATTCCATTTGTATCCTAAAACCTCCTATACCACACCATGATATTCTATTATTTTAAGGCATGATCCATGGTTTATATGCTGTCTCAAAATTTTAGGTACAGCCTTGTGACCCTTCTAATGTTGGCTGGAAAATACTAAATATCCTTAATTAATTTTGTTAATTTAAATGGCATACAGTCCATATTTTTTTCCTATTCTGCTAATCCTTTGGAGTACAATATCAACACATTACATATCAGGTCTATGTGCAGCTGAAGTAACTAAAGTGACCCATGGTTTTATAGCTCTCCTCACTGACTCACAAAGGGACAGCAGTGAAAGAACAACAAAAGTTGCAATGAAAAGTGAAAAATGGGAAATATCAGAAAACTGATCACTGCTGCCATATGCCTCGGGTGCTCCACAGTTATGCCAACCTGTCAGTTTTCCTCTTAGTGATTATTGGAATAATGAGAAAAGCAGCGTGCTAACCAAGACAGCCCTAAGTACTTCAGGAATCTCTTCTATTTAACCGACATTTAAATAATATGCCTAAAATATATTTTATAAATAATTAATAAATACTTAATATTTATTAACATAACTCAATTAAGTATACAAAAGTATAGGAATTATACAATTGGAACACATTTCAAAACTAAATGGAAGGGTATTTTGGCATCTACGTGTCACATCTATGTCTGAGAATGATAAATCACAGAAAGTATTAAGTCCTGTGGAGAGAAAGTGTTCAACTCCCACATTGAATCATTGGGTGTGCCAATGTCACTACAGTAGGTCCCTTTTAGAAAATGCTATTAATTTGAGGATTTTTACTGGAAGACTCCTGTTCTTTTTAAATTATGTACCAATAGTGCGGTGACTAATCAGAAGACAAACAAAATGGATATTGCACGTACCAATGATAACAAAAAGACTAATCCCATAAGAATGAAGGATATCCCTTCTTTTTCAATTATACAAAGATATGAAGAACTTACCTCAATTTCTGTTGCCATGGGATTTTCAGCAGAGGCCTATTTCAATGCCTATTTGTCTCTTTATACCACTATGTATAGTTAATTTCCTATTTTTTTCTAAGATTATGTTAACCAATCAATTGCGCTGTATATTGGACATATATATAAAACTAATTTAATAATTAATTGAAACTGAGATGATGTTCATGTAAATTCTTCATTATTCTTAAGTTTTCTTTTTTCTTTTAAAAATTTATAAGAAAGGCTAGTAATGTTTAGTTTCTTTCGTACACTTAGGACTGCATCCTATATTTTGTCCTTTGTGAAAAAATACTAATCAGTATCAACATGATATAACTCTGAGACAAACAAGAAAAAAACTTGGGCCTTGCACTAAACTAAACCACTATGTATCGCTGTTTCCGCGATGTTATGATTTGGAGAAATATCAATTTTATAACTGAAAATTTCCACATTTTCTAATTGTTCTCAAATTAAACAAACAAGTCTGATCTCAAATCAGTTCAGGGTATATCCCAAGTTCAAAACAACTAAACAGCATGCAGCGATGGAGACAAAAACAAAGGGTTACAAAGGCTACTACAGTCTACACTCAGACAAGACACCAAGACACACAATGCCACTCCTACCTGGAACATGGAAATGTTTAGGGGCCTGAGCGTAAGTTGGTGTTAGAGGGCGACTGTCGGGCCGATAAGGGGCAGGGGAATTCCGACCGCTGGATGGCTCATTGCCTCCAATGAGGAGAATGGAAAAACAAACAAACAAACAAAACAAAGAGAGCAGTAAAGAAGCAGGCATAAGTAAAACCCAACCAAAAGTCAATGGCAAGGGAAAACCAGAGAAGGAAAAACAAACAAAAATATATACAGGAGAGTTAAGTAATGTGGCTAGTATTATAAGGCACTGTTATTACATATTAAAGGAGTTATTCACCTTAGGCAGGAATTTGGCAACTTGCATTATATCATTCATTCATTCATTCATCAATAGCATGCATAAGGGTACCATGCGTTTAAATTACATAGATGAGATGTGAAAAGGAATGGAAAAAGACAATTGGAATTACTGGGTTTCAGTATACAAGTAACAGAATTTGGCAAAATTATTGCTAGGCAAAATGCAAATCAAGTTGGCTTTTCAGTTAATTCTCATGCAAAAGAAGCTTCCATACTTAAAATGATCACACATGAAAAATGAGCAAAGAGGCTAATACATTATTCTGTTTAATGCCTGGTGCAGTTGTTCATTTCTTATTAATTTAAACCACATTGCTCCTCATTGGAGATACATTTTGTTCAGTTGCAGAATCTTTTCCAGATAAGCTTCTGGAAAGCAAGGTTGGCCCAAACATTTTCTTGTCTGAGACAGAAGAGTAAATGCTTTGAATCTGCTCCGTCTCCATGTCAAGGCAGTACATATGCGATTAGTATCTAAAGCAGAAAATATCTCAAACCTATTTTACAGAGGGACAGAGATAATGATAAGAGAACAGAGATGCCTCAATTTTACTGGAAACATCTGTATCTATTTCTATATAGATGCTACCCAATTAAGATAGCCAAATCAACTACTCGGGGTAGCTTACCACTCTGTCAAATGGTAAGGTTAGCTCTAAAAAAGTATGGCAGAAAGAACAATGAAAAAATGTTTGAGTAGTAGTTTTTAAAGCTATGGGAAGAAAATGCATAACTAGCTATCCTCTCCTACCAACTGCATGGCTAATTCTAGTGATGCAGTTATCCATTTCCAAAGTATAGGTACAAAATGATGAACAAGTAATATCTTCGTTGATTCCAAGCATGTTTGGATTTCATGACCCGAAAGATCCTTCCCTTCAGGAATATCACTGCAAATAATAAAGTCCCCCAACTTTTGGCTTGCAACACGATTATTTATTTATTTAAAATATTTATATAACTCTTCATCTTGTACCAAGCCCTGGGCAGCTCACCACCACCAGTTAAAATAACATATGTGTAAAATAAAAATATTAAAACCACAAACATCAAAACTTGTCACTAGAGTTAAACTTTTACATGCAGTCCACCACAAGGTCTTCTTGTTAATCTCATCCTATCCAGGGGCTTTGAGGAAAAGGCAAGTCTTTGGTGCTTTTAGGAAGCCAAAAATGGTGAAGGCCTGCTAAACTTCAATGGGAAGGGTGTTCTATAGGACAGATGATGTCATGAAGAAGAAACATTTCCTAGGTTCATAAAATGGTAACATTTAAGGCTGGGACTAGGAGAGCCACTTGCCAGGATTGAGTTGAAGCTTCCAGGTTTGAGTTGAAGCTGGCTTCTTCTCATCCAGACCATTATAGCTTGCAGGCGCTTGGTCAACACTAGAAGAGCAGATGATATATCCCAGCAGTTTCATATAGATATTAAAAAAGAGAGACAAAACATTTGAGCTCTAAGGCACTCATAATGTAAAGGTAGGAAAGAACCAACACCGATTGGAACCAGCCATAGAAGGAGGAGGAGAATCATTGTAATCATGGTGCCTCTTTCTCCCAACCCCTGGAATCTAGATGATTGCCATTTTTGATGATACTTAAATCCATTGAGAGGTCCAGGAGGGCCACAATGGTTGTACCACCTTATCCACAGCTTTCTAAAAATTATTGACAAGCACAACCAATGCCACTTCAGTGCCCTGGACAGAATCCAGACTTAAATGAGTTCAGATAATGTTCTCAATCCAGGACCCTTTATATCTGCATGCCAACTACCACCTTAACAACCATCACTAAAAAGGGAAGATTGGAGACTGGATGAAAATTGTTCTAGCACCACTGAATTCAAGGATGGCCTTTTGAGAAAGGGATGCACCAACATTCCCTTTAAAGCAGGCAGCCCCATCCCCTCTCACAAAGAGGCATTAATCATTGCTTCTACCCAACTGCATGCCACTTCCCAGGAGGCCTTAATTAACCAGAAACAACATTTGTCCAGAACACAGGGGCCAAGCTGACAGCAAAAGATCCAACTGGTTCAAACAAGGTTCACACATGTCCTTGAAA
Organism: Emydocephalus ijimae; assembly: GCA_004319985.1. Lineage (NCBI taxonomy): Eukaryota > Metazoa > Chordata > Lepidosauria > Squamata > Elapidae > Emydocephalus > Emydocephalus ijimae. Next base: position 40,781 of record BHEV01004591.1, read on the forward strand.
GGTCGCTTTCAAAGGATCTCCCTAGCCAGAGTCCAACTCACAGCAAAGATGAGCAACTTTGTCAAACAGATGCAAAGACAAAGAATCACTGTAACACAGTGTCTCTTACTCCCAACCCCTGAAATCTAGATGATTGCCATTTTTGATGATACTTAAATCCATTGAGAGGTCCAGGAGTGCCACATTGAGAGGTTCACAGTAGTCCCACAGTAGTCCTACTGGGGCTTCCCCAGCTCTTCCTTACCCTTACTATCTGCAGATGCAATAAAGATAGAGATATAAATATGTTTTGTAACCTTTATTGACACAAGCAAGTCCTGATATAGTACTCCTCTGTGCTTGGCCTCACTCCGTCTTCCTCCAGCAGCTGTCTAGCAGCTCTATGTTGCTTTATTTCTTGAAGCTAGTCAGTAAACTATGATATTATATCATATCCATTTACACAAAGAGACCAGGTAGGTGCAATTAAGTCCATGATCCAGCACTAAAATTAAAACTCTCCAGGATGGTGCAGGCACAAGTTTCCTAAGGTTACAAATCATGAAGCCTGAACTTACTTGATACATTTGGTTTCCTTCAATATGATATTCTTCTACAAAAGGTTGAGTTTGATGGGGTAAAGGATTAATAGTTCTCATTCTTTAAATACTCATTTAGAAAAACTACACCATCTAAATATTACACCTATGATATGTCCCACAACTATGCTAAAATAATCTTGGTTTCAAGTTCACAATGGAAGTGACACAGTATTGCTTCAGGAATAGATTCTAATACAAATCACTACTATTAAGATGATCTGTCCAGGAAGCACACAAATATTTCCTTAATTAGAACAGTACATTGCATATTTTGGAATATTGTACTTTAATTTAAAACATCCACAGAAAGATACAAATGAAGAGATAAGCTAACATGAAAAGCAATAAATGAAAACAGAAGGTCCAAAGCAGAACTTCTAAAACAAGAGCAACAGACTATCATTAAGTGCTTGGTAATCAAGTAGTGTCAATATTGTTTGTCAAATATCATGATCTGCAGGGAAATCTTTTGGAGGAATCTATTTCTTAGAGAATCTGCTGTTTAGTATCATTGGTCGTAGGTTTGAGGGACCAATTCAGCAGTAACTGTTCCTAATTTGAAAGTACCCAGAAAGAACATGGATCCTATTCCCACAACACTTCTGGGGTAATACACAATAGTCTATAGTGACTATTGTTTTATTTTTTTCAGTATTAGCAAATATCATATAGTGACCAAATATGTATCCTAATAGCGTTAAGATAGGTTACTGATATCATCCTATTTCTCATTTAGTAAGCTCGTGGAAAAGAATTCCTAGAAAGAAAAACTCCTTATATTTGGGAATATGCTACGTAAGTATTATGAAACCACTGAGAATTGCAAAATACTAGGTTCATAACCATTATTATTAACAATGTGCAGTAGCAAGCTTCCAAGCAGCCCAGGTTGAAGCTGCAATGAGTATGGACTGAGAAATGAAACAAAAATAACCATCACTGATGTTCGAACATAATATCACATTTCTTTGAAATAATTATGACATACATAATCTGCAGTGATTTTCCACCAGATTTTTTTACATCTGTGAATTAGGAAGGCAGAAATCTTCCAGAATATGTGTGTAAATTTAGAAGGTATGATAGGACATTGTTCCATGAATGAAGAGCTTTCTGCTGTGTTCAAGGACTAGCAGCAGTTCTCCCTCTGGTCCGCCGCCAGCGCGGGAGCGCCGATTGCTCCCATTGGTTGA
>BHEV01004593.1:0-17453 GCA_004319985.1 Emydocephalus ijimae
CTAGAATGAAAAGGAGAAGTCAGGATAAGATATGAAGTTAAATAGATAACGTAAATATTGATATTACAATTTGGAATTATTCTGTATGTTCTATTGGCTTTCTTCTTTAATTTTTTTTTTTTTTAAGAAAAGATTTTTCAAGCTGTTATGCCTGGATTATTTGTGTATTGTTTTTGTAAAATTAATAAAATTTGTTATGAAAAAAAAAAAAGAATAATCTCCCCAAACTCATTTTCTTTTGTTCATTCAGTTCACAGCATAGCAAAGCAACTTAATCATTCTTGTCCCATAGCAAAAACAAAACAGCGGCAGTTTCATGTGAATGCAGGCTAACTAAAAGCCATTTCAGTTTTCCTCCACACTTGTGTTCCATGTGACAGTGCAGACTTCACCAAAAATTAGTAGTAGAGCTGCTTTTTTTGAAGGTTGGTTGGTTTTTAATTAATGTCATTATCTATAGTCCATTTTTTTTACACTTTTCCAAAATTAGGTTAGTTGACTTTTCCTTACTGTCTGAGTTGTCTTTTAGACTACACTTTAGTAACTCTGGGACTTAGAGAGTTAGAGAGTTAAACACTTTACAAATGACTGATTGAAATCTTTCAATTCATTCAGGGAACTTGTATGATTGAGAATGGATTTGAACCTGGACACTTCCATTTATGGCCGACAATGTAACCATAATAGTTCACTCCTTCTCAATGAGGACATGCTGGATTTGAAAATATAATACATCCTTACCCATTTCTCCTTTCTTCCTCCCTTCCTTTCTTGGCAACTGCCTGGACAATTCCCTTCAGTTTTCTTGTCAAGATTTCTGAAGCCCTTGTCTGCTTCCTAGAGCTGAGAGAGAGGGGCTGGCCCAAGATCACCCAGTTGACTTTGTGTGTAAGACAGGACTAGAACTCACAGCTCTAATCCTGGTTTCTAGACTGGTGCCTTAATCACCATGCCAAACTGGATCACCCAGTTGACTTTGTGTGTAAGATAGGACTAGAACTCACAGCTCTAATCCTGGTTTCTAGACTGTTGCTTTAATCACCATGCCAAACTGGCTGTCAGTGTATTTCTAGTGCTCCATTTTGCCACCATCTTTGGCTGATACTGTAGTTTAGGGAGGTACAATGTACAGCCCTCCAGATGTTTTGCACCCCAGTTCTACCAGCCATAAAGAGCACATCCATGTACAAAGCTGCAGCTCAACAATACCTGAAGGGCCACCTTTTCCCCTTTCCCATCAGATCACCGAAAGAGTGTGGTTAACCTCACAGGGTGTCTTCTAATTACCAAAAATGAGACAATATGAGATAACCATCTCAGACTTCAGATTTGGGGCATGATACAATGGTAACAAGTTGCTCTTTGTTTAATGCCTGCCTTCTTTTCTGACAAAGGAGGAGGACAAACACTTGTGGATTTTCTCTCTATGACTAAATAAGCTGATCCTGCAGTTTGGCTTCAGTGAGTGTGGAAACCATTACTTGGTTCACTTCAGGTAGCTCATGTTAAGCCATCCCTTCCTTCTCTCACATGCAAGTCTATTCAAGGGTTCCCCAGTTCTGCTCAGAGGCCAAATAACCCTTGAACTCAGACAATAAAGATTCTACAGCATACAGCAGACGTACGACTGATCCTGATGCTTTATTTGAAAATGCCAGGATGACTTGAGTTAGTGATGTTATGTTCGGAGCGTGGGCACAAGGAATGGAGACGAGGCATTGGATAGTGACTCAACTCTTTATTAGTGACTTCAGAACAGAGCAAAATACTTGGGCAGCAGCAGCCCTTTTATAGGGCTGGCTGCTGTCACAACAGCCAATACTTTGAGTTTGCCGCGCTGGCGGCATCCAATCAGCGGCGCCTGCTAACAGCCAATCAGATCAGCCTGGAACGACCAATCAGAATCCGCTGCTAGCGCGCCAATCAGAAGTGCAGGATTACGAGCCTGCTGTGGAAATAAAAATATTTAGGATTTTAACTAAGCACATTTGCTTAGTCTGTAACACCCCTCCCCCCTAGGTTCCGTATGAGAGGTGGGGTGATGTACTCTCGCAAGTAAGCAGGTCATTTCACCTGTCTGCCCGATCTGCGTTGCCCCAACAGTTCTTGCTTTGACTCTGGTTCCGCTGGGCTGTTGGCTGGGCTTAACGGCATAGCTGGGCGATGCGGGGCTGTCATCCCTGCTTCCGTCAAGGCTGCCCCTTGAATTACTTGGATTTGCTGCTGTCGCAGTGCTGCTTTGTGGCGAGGCAATCATCTGGTCCAGTTCTCCCTCGGAAGATGAGTATTCTGGGGTTGGTTGTGTTGACTTCCGGGTTTCGCGTACTGGGTCGTATGCTAGCTCTTTTTCAGCCCCCTCGCTCTCCCTTCCCCCCCCCCAGGTTTGAGGTTCAGGGTTTGTGACGGGAGTAGGTGCCAGTCTGAAATGAAGTTGGTCAATGTGGCGTTTCCACATTTTTCCATCAGCAGTTTGTAAACGATAGGAACGAGGCCCCATAAGTTGAGTTATGGTAGCGGGGACCCACAATGGGTCACCAGAAAAGTTTTTTGCAAAAACTGGGTCACCTACCTTGAACGTGCGATACCTGCTGCTGGACCCCAGGGATTGTTCTGGCGTGGAGGCAGGGTGTATGCGGTCAAGATGTGAGTGAAGTTTTCGTCCCATCAGGAGTTTGGCTGGGGTTTTGTTTGTAGTGCTGTGCGGTGTAATATGTTGGAGAAGGAGCATCCTGGTCACTTTATCGTCGGTGTCTCCTTGTTCCATTTTGTGTAATGTTTTCTTCACAAATTGGACCATTTTCTCAGCCCTATCATTGGCTGCAGGGTGTGCTGGTGAAGTTAAGGCGTGGCGTATCCCCCGATCTGCTAAGTACTGTTCAAATGCGAGAGCAGTGAATTGGGGTCCATTATCTGAAACTAGAACGTCTGGCAACCCATGCGTAGCAAATAGTTTATTTAGTTTTTTAACGACTGCTTCTGTGGTGGTGCTCTTCATCTTGTGGACCTCTAGCCAATTTGAATAGGCATCCACAGTTATGAGAAAGGTATGCCCCTTGGTGGGTCCTGCAAAATCGAGGTGGATGCGGAACCAGGGACTGCGGGGTGTCTCCCATTCCGTTGGTGGGGCTTTTGGTGGAGCTGAGCGAGTTTCTTGACACTTGCTGCAAGTGGCCATGTTGCCGTGATTGGTGCGCTCTCAGCCACATGCTCTTTTATCGTGCAATGAATGATCAGTCAGCTCTTATTGTCTCCGCATCCCACCTTCGTCACCAGTGTTAGATCTGGTAAGCGCTCTGCTGGAGTGTGTGATTTAAGGTGGCCCGGTAATCTCCACAAATTCTCACTGATCCGTCTGGTTTTATGGGGGTCACAATTGGGGTCTCCCATCGAGCGTGGTCAATTGGTTCCAACAAACCCTGGGCTATTAATTTGTCCTATTGTTCATCAATCTTTGGCTTGAGTGCAAAGGGCACTCGATGAGGCTTAAGGCGAATGGGCGCAACTTCGGGGCTGAGGTTAAATGATATAGGGGATCCCTTGTACTTGCCTAGCTTCTCGCTGAACACGTCCTGGAATACTTGGACGAGGGCCACTTCCCAGTCATCACTTCTGGTCTGGTTGATGCCTGCTAGTTCAATTCCTAATGGTGCAAACCACTGTAGACCCAGAAGGCTGGGCCGATCTCGATCGACGATGGTCAACGGTAAGGTTGCGGTGTGGTCTTTGAAGGTTACTCGGACGTTGGTGGAACCGGCAACCGGAATTCTGCTTCCCTAGTAGTCTTTCAAGATGACGTTTTGAGTGCTGAGGTCCTGGCGATGGATGTCAGGGATCAGCTGTTTGAAGGTTTTCCAGGATACCATCGATAGGGACAATCCGGAGTCGACCTCCATAATGCGTGGTCGATTCTCGATGGCGACCCTCACTCGGATTTTCCTTGCATCAAGGGATGAAGCGTGGCCGATGGTGATGGTCTGGTGTGCCTCTTCTCATCTGGATGAGGTGGTGGTTGCTCGATTTCTGTAGTGAGAGTTCCATTGATTGCTTTGGCGGTCCCGATTTACTGGTGGGGTGCCGATTGTCTGTCGGAAATTGTTTTCTCTCCTGGTTGGGCTAGGTCCTTGCTTGCTTCTGCAGACCTTTGCGATGTCGCCCCTCTTCCCGCAGGAACGGCAGAGTGCATCTAGGAATTTGCAGTCAGATCGCGGGTGGCTACCCCTGCATCCAGACCCAGGGCAATTTGATCTCTCATGGCTTCTTCGAGGTTGGTGAAGCTGCAGAGTCCTCCCAAGTTCCTAAGGTCAGCGATGAAGTCTCCAACACTTTCGCCTTCCTGTTGGTCCCTCTGATAAAACTCGTGTCTATGGATGAGCGTTGGTACCACTGGGGCATAATGGGCCTGGAGGATTGGGGCGAGGTTGTTCCAGTCCATTGTCTTGACTTTGGCTGGTTTTGCAAGCACCTTTGCCATTTTGAAAACGGCGGGCCCGCAATGGGTCAGGAATACAGCTCGTTTCTTGCCAGGCGATGCATCTTTCAGATTATTGGTTTCCAGGGACATCTGAAACCTGTCCATATACGAGTCCCAGTCTTCATTTGCCGGGTCAAATGGAGCGGGTGGTATGGCGCTGCTGGTCATTCTGCTGCTTCTTTCGGTGCGCTCTCAGCCATGTGCTCTGTAGGGTTCGTTGAGTGTTCTATCAGCTCTTACTGTCTCCGCATCCCACCCTCGTCGCCAGTGTTATGTTCGGAGCGTGGGCGCAAGGAACGGAGATGAGGCATCGGGTAGTGACTCAACTCTTTATTAGTGACTTCAGAACAGAGCAAAATACTTGGGCAGCAGCAGCCCTTTTATAGGGCTGGCTGCTGTCACAACAGCCAATACTTTGAGTTTGCCACGCTGGCGGCGTCCAATCAACAGCGCCCGCTAACAGCCAATCAGATCAGTCTGGAACGACCAATCAGAATCCGCTGCTAGCGCGCCAATCAGAAGTGCAGGATTACGAGCCTGCTGTGGAAATAAAACTATTTAGGATTTTAACAGCACAATTGCTTAGTCCGTAACAAGTGACATGCAAAATCATTCTCTCCCTTCTCTTCCCATTATTTCTCAATCATTTGGCTTCTGAAGAAGAGAAATTCTCCTGTGTGATAGAGTGGCCTAGGGGTGGGCTTCAAAAATCTTAGCAACCGGTTCTCTGCCCGGTTGCTGGGTGGGCATGGCCATGGTGGGCGTGGCCTAGTTGGCCTCCTGCACCACAGCGGGGTAATGGTGGCATTTTTGCCCTCCCCAGGCTCTGGAGGCTTTCCTCAAGCCTCCGGGGTGTGTGTGTGAAAATGACCTCCCTGGGCTCCGGAGTTTCTCTGGAAGTTTGGAAACAGGCCCATTTCCACCCTTCCCGAACTTCTGGGAGGCCCGTTTTTCACCCACCCCGAGCCTCCATATGTGCCCTGCACTTACCTGCATCCAAAACAGTCCGCGTAGGGACTCCTGGGAGGGGAGGGGCAGGGTGGGCGGGGCCAGCCAGGAGTGGGATTTGGGGGTTATCCAAACTGCACAGAATCTTAGCTAGGGGTTCTCCCGAACCCCTGTGAACACGCAGCAGCCCACCCCTGGAGTGGTCCTGTGATTACCTAGTTAGGAAGGGTCAAGAGGAACGTAGGAATGAGTTCACTTTCATTGTTGTTATCATCTCTCCACTGGTTCCCATATTTCAATTAAATATCCCAAAGGAAGTCAACGTAAGGGAACTCCTCTGTTGATTTTTTTCAGAAAATGTGAGAGGCCAGAGAGGTTTCAGAGGACTGGAAAATTGCATAACAGAGAACAATAAGGCTGGTGGTTAAATATCCACCATCACTACTGCCAACAATGAAGTAGAAATACCATCAAATAGAAAGAAACAATTGAGCAGTTCCTCTTAAAATGTCATATTTCAACTACGAACATGGAACTCCTATTTCAAAAGCTCAACAGTTCTTTAATCGTCAAATAAAAGTAGATATGGGGGATATATCCCTTTGAACGTGCATACAAAAGGATGTTGCTTGTCTCCCCATCGCAACTGGTTTTTCATGATGGTAGTGCAAATATATAAGATATCCCAGTTTGCATACATCTCAAGTCCCATGGGATGATGAGTTATAATTCTGAGGAAAAGAAAAGTGAGCAGACGGGGTTAGAGCAACCTTTGCCTTTGGGAAGAAAATATTTTAAAAACAACACAACCCAAACTTCATTCCACGTATCTGTGGTAATATTTGCACACGGCATCCAGGTTGCCCCTCAGACAATAGTCAGAGCAGGTTTAATTCTAACTTTTCAAGTCATGTCTAAGGGCTTGGTATATTAACTTTAGAACTGCATTAATGCTGGAGGAGGGAGAGAAAAGTATACAGAAAGGTTGTCTCCATGGTGATTGTTTTCCTATATTCAGATTATAGCTTTAATATATAAAGATCCTATAAGGAAGGAAGGTAGATCAACAGAAAAGCAAATGTAATTATTTCCATTCCCACCCCCAAAATGAATTACAAAATCAAGCACATGCAGATTTAAATACATACAGGGTTGAAAAGAGTATTTTAGGTCGAATCAAACATTTAGGATATATTTCAACTTTTTTTTTCCAATTCTCCTCTTAACTCTAGTATGTCTTAGAAAAAGAATCTGCAACATCTAAACAGGTACTAACAAGTACAGGTCTTGTTTAGATGCTCCTTGTAATGTAAAATGAAGAAAGGATCCTACTAAAATACTTATGAGATTTGTGAATGCTTTGGATGGGGATCCAGGCACTGCCCCCATTAGACTGTCATTAGCTGCAAGGTTATGTATGATTTTCATAATAAATTATGATGGTTTTTATTACATTTTTATATGTCGGAGTGTTTAATCACATGTTGTGTTAGCTACTTTTAAGGTCATCTGGATAAAGAAATGAGAGATTGCTTAAATAAACCAACAAATGTGGACTCTAAGTAAAAATGGCATCTGGCACATAGAAAATTGTCATATATTGATAGTAGTAAGAAAATTAGAGCCAGCTTGGTGTAGTGGTTAAGTCAGGTGGGTTATCTTGGGCCAATCACTCCCTCTCAGCCCCGGAAAGATGGTAAGGGCAAATCACTTCTGAATTATCACCAAGAAAACCACAGGCACTTGTCAAAGTAATCACTAGAAATCAACAGACAGGAAGAAGATAGAAGGAAGATATTTTTATTTTTTTGAACAGGAACTACACAAATAATAAGATAATAAATCTTGGGTAATCTTATTCCAAATTTCACCAAAGTCACTGCACAGGTTTTGGTGCAATATAAGCTACATTTTTATTACTCAAAAATGTTGCTCATTCAAGCAGAAGAAACTAAAGCTAAGTAACTTTGGGACAACGATATATTTAGTTTCCATTGAATGGCACACAAAAAGTAGGCTTGTCAAGTGACTAACATTTTTCGGAGTCAATTAATTATGATTCTTTTACTGATTATTCAATCAACTGAGCACTTTATATCTTCAATAAAATAGACTCTCTCTAGCTGCTTTGTTTCTTCCATAGATCAAGGATTTTTTCCCCCTGTGGCGGCAGAAGAGAAGCACATTATTCTATATAGTATTTCTAGGGTCTGGAAATGTTTTTCCAAAAATTATACAAGAATCTAAAGTTATGGCTCAGTGCAATGTGAGAAAAAGAAGTGTGTGTGACCTTCTTAAATCCTGAGGACAAATTTTTATACCTTATTTTCATTCTGTACTTTTGTTTCGATGTTTGCGGTGTTATGTTGTGAAGAAATCCTTAATTCTGAATTATTATATTCCTAACCTTGTCCCTAACCTTCATTTTAAATGTAATTGTTAGGGAGTATTTTTTTAAAAAATAAAATAATGAACTTGCTTCCACTTCTCCTTCCATAACTTTTTGCCATATGTATGTTTTGGAAAATAACTGAATTTTGACCATTGGTTAAATGTGGGAATTGTAGACCCAAATAATTAGTTTCTTTACCAACCCATTTCTACAAAAACTTCTCTAAACAAAACCCAACCCTTGCTAAACTGGCTTAAAAATAAAAACTTTAGGCATGATCAATCTATGCAATCATTAACTTTCCAAATTGTGCATCTAGATTAGTGTGCATCTCACAGAAGTTTAGATGTTTTATTAGCTGACCAATCCATACTGGACAATTTGAGAATGTATGCCTGCTAAGGCTTGAGAAGCAAGGAGAAAGAAAGTAGGCTTCTGTCCAAATGTGAATGTATGAATATACTAGCTCGATACCCGTGCTTCGCTACGAAACTATGCGGTCAGGTTTAGTTTTTAGAGAGAAAAATAAAGGGGGAAAATTCTGCCTCTGCCCACCAACATCCATCGGTATTCATCTGGCTAGTGTCCTGTCAGTGTGTGAGAGAGTTGAGGGCTGTTTGGAAAGTGAAACAGTATTTGCTGTGTGAGCAAGAGGGAGACAGCAAGGAGCCTGGGGGTGGCTTAGCTCAACTGTTCTGTACTAAAGTTGCTTGGTGCTGTGAAACTAAAACTGAAACTCCTCTCCTCTGTTTGTGCTTTGCATTTGGAACAGATTTCTTTTCAGGTGGGGAAGGGGAGTAAAACTCTTTAGCATCAGAGCATATTAATAATAATATACGAAATACTAATGCTCTGATGGTCATTTCAAAACATTCTTTCTTAGTGAGCACCTAGAAGCCAAGAGGAATGCCAAATTTCAAGTTTGTAGGCTTTATGGTTCTGGAGGTTTTGTGATGATGCGTGAGTGGTATTTTGCTTTTAGATAGATAGATAGATAGATAGATAGATAGATAGATAGATAGATAGATAGATAGATAGATAGATAGATAGATAAGGAGAGAGAGAGAGAGAGATTTTCTAGGAAAGAAATGCTAGTAGTTCAATCTCCCCTCTTAATATCTACTTATCTTCTATTATTATACTGACTGTATTGGGTGAAAGCAAGGAGAACAGCACAGAGCCTTTGAAAACTAGCCCAGTGTTTTAAAGTTCCATGTTTGAAAAACAATAGAGATTCATAGGTGTGGAAGAATGCTTTGCCACATTACTGAGGTGGTAGATGAACACAGAAGGAAAGAAAGGTGAGGATTTGTAAATTGGAGAGAAAGTTTGAGGGTTTCCAAATCCTCATTTCCCAAAAACAAACAAAAACAAAAAAAGCCCACTGGCAGAAAAGAGTTCTTGCAAATTATGCCACAAATGAGAGTATTTGGAAGGAACATTGGTCTCTGTTAGATTCATCAAGAAGACACGGTAAGGAATCCTTTTTTGTGGATGATGAAATCTATAGAAATGAGAGTTTCATGAAACAACCCATCCTGAAACTAAATTAATTGAGTTGTTTCGATCTGCCTTCACCTGAAACTGTTTTTCTTTACTAAGTGATGCTGATCTTATCATTGAAAAATGGTAATGGCTGCTGTTATTGTATTCCTAGCAGTGAAATTATTGCTATTGCTCTGTATTGTATTAGACTAGCATTTTGTTTCGAACTTATTTATGTCTTTAATTGTGCAAATAGCCTTGCAGGTAGTTTTTGCCCAGAAACACAATATACAATTATTAATACCTAAAACGGAGAGACATTGAGCAATTCTACCAGTGGGAGAGGGTTAGTATTCTCAGGAGTTAGAAAACAGAAAAATAGAAAACAACAGTTTATAATAAAGTGCACTTAAGCCACCATTTAACTATTATTGATAAATAATATTGTTATGATCATGAATCCATGTATTTATTGGGTGTGTATCCCCTCCTGAACTATAAATATTTCCACCAAACAATAAGGAAGTGACACTTAGTGGAAGAAATTCTTCAAATTATGATTTCTTTCCAGGATGCTCTTATAGGATATAAGCGAAGAAAAAGTGGCAAGACAACAATCTATAAATAATCCCCTCTAGATTCTTATTTTAAGGGTCATATTTCTTAGACTTGACATTTCTTTCCTCACCTGGTTCTCTATAGGCAGTGGTTCTAAATTTCTTAAACCTCTAGAGAGTAAAGTAGGGAATATTCAAAATGTTGAAAGTTTAAACAGACAAACAACAAAATCGCTTTTCTATATAGTTTTGATACGGTTTCTTTTTAAACACAATTCTTATGCAGACAAGGACTTTCCACAGAAAGAGATTCTAAATTTTTATTTGCCATTTTTATTTGAATGGAACTCTAAATTCTTGGAAGATGAATCTAAGGGGGAAAAAAATACTTTCAAAAATATCTAGCCATTTTTTTGCCATTTCTAAGGAAGTAGCCACAGTTAAAAACAAAAGATTTTATTTTTCACCATGGAAGAAAAAAAGAAAGAACCACAATAGTTAAATGAAATAAGCAACATGGAATGGAGGAAGAATTTCAGTTTAGGAAAAGAACTTCTGTTAGGAAAAGAAATTGAAACTGTGTTTGCTGGGAAGGGTTTTTTCTTTTTTCTTTGACTTTATTTTCTGGTTTGGATTGGACAGTAAGAAACACAGCCAATAAACAGTATCAATAATAATAGAAAGTGTGGCTGTGGGTCGAGGGGAAGTGCCACAAAGGGGAAAAAAAACAGTACCAAAGGAAATACTTTTATCCCCATTGCGAGACAAGCTCCCTGTGCCTTCAGACAAGTGATTACCTTCCCATTACTCAAAATGTGCAACTACTAAACCCAAAATGCCACAAAATAAGCAAGAGAGAGAGAGAGACAGAGAGAGCGAAAGCATCACTAGCAAATTGGAATCTAAGGCCTTTTGTGCTTGTTAAATGGTAGAATGATTATAAGTAGAAAAAGTGATGTGCATTAGTTCGGAGTGAATGTACAAGAAATGACAAGCGTGTAACTTAATGATTACTCCACCGTGCTCAGAACGGCCCCTGAATCTTGTGCAGAGCAGTTCATCCCTTCAGCAAAGGAAAGGGCAAAACCTTCTACTGCTATTCACGGCCATTCTCCACAGGTCACCTGGAAGTAACACCAAAGCGATAAATGTTGGGTTTTTTTCTTTAAAAAAAAAAGAAAGCCTGCTGCTTAAGCTTGTACAGGGTAGTCCTCCACTTACAACCACAACTGAGCCCAAAATTTAGTTGTTGTGAGTTTTGTCCCATTGCATGACCTTTCTGGCCACAGTTGTTAAGTGAATCAGTGCAGTTGTTGAGAATAACACAGTTGTTAAGTGAATGTGTCTTCCCCATTGACTTTGCTTGTCAAGGGGTCGCAAAAGATGATTACGTGACCCCGGGGCACTGCAACCGCAGGGGTGGGATTCTAGCGGTTTGGGTGAACCGGTAGTTCTTGTGATAATTTGGCCCCGCCCACTGGCCCCTGCCCTTTCCTGTACTTTATTCCCTTGTTTTTGAGCCCAGTCGATTCGCGCGGCAGAACAGTTTGCTCCGTGAACTTGTTTTACTCACTGGGGCTGCAGTAGAAGGTAAGTATTGTAGCTGCAAATGGGCTTTTTTAAACGCTGCACCCACTCACCGAATCAGTTGTTACACCGGTTGAATCGCACCATTGTGCAACCATCATAAATATGAATCCATTGCCAAGCATTTTAATTTTGACCCCATGACCATGAGAATGTTTCAACGCTCATATATGTGAAAAATGGTCACAAGTCACTTTTTTCAGTGAAAGGTCACTGTGAACTGTTGTAAGTTGAGGACTACCAGTATAAGTTATTGTGACCGAAGATAGTACAGGCTTCTCCCTTCCCTTTCCTTCCCTTCCCTTCTCCATGCCTGCAAACCACTGTATTTGTTAGCAGCAACTGGACAGAGCGGAACAATTCTCCCCCACTCTTTCCTCCTCCCCTTTCCACATTACAGGAACATGATGCAATTTTAAAACAATAATGTGAACCCAAGCTTCTCTGATAAATTAACAGACATCTTTAAAAGAGCTGGGGGGTGGGGGAGGAAATAAAGGAATGCCAAAATAATGACAGTGGTTTGCATTTTATTTATATATATTTTAGCTATAGAGAAACAACAATATTTAACAGGCTGTTTGATTATTTCAGCTGTGCCTTTTCCCCTTCCCACTTGGAAAATAAGACAGGAAACACTGTAATACTTTTAAAAACAAAGGTGTAGTCCGTTGTTCAGACTCATAAAAATTCTGGGTTAAATGAGCACGTAATTTACTAATCTGCATTTCAAAGTTGCACATTGTTAAAACTTCACTATGTGGATTTCAGCATATGGAATCTTGCACGGCTGGGCATGAGGGCTTATATATTGCTAATTTATCAATAATACCAAACTATATTATTTATAGAACAGCAAAACATCTGCAATTGGAAGCAAAGCAAAGTCTGCTAGAAATCCTTTGTGGCACCCCTATTGCAAGATTTTCTTCTTCCACCATTTCTCTCTTGACTGATCAGTGTTCTCTGTAAGGAGCAGCCAAAATATAAAATGTTCCTGATGATGCCAGGAGGTGGCACACCATGAACTCCAGAGCAAAATCTATCCAGGGGCAAGTGGTTAGCTCTAAAGAATTTTCTTTTTTGACTTGAAAATTCAATTCCCACTTTCAGCACGGTTTCAGAACATACTGCGGCAATTGCATTGTGATGTTTTGTCCAGCTTGGTGAGCTGGGTTGATCCAAATCCATATGGTAAATTTTATGAATAGGAAAAGGAGAAACATAATCTTTAGAGACATCTTGTCTAATATTTTGCGAATCAGAACCACTCTATGTATCTTCAGGGGCCTCCTGATAACAACTATCACTTTCAGGTGGAATGGGATTGATCAGTGCTGGGTAGGACAATCTTCTACTTCTGCTGGGAATTGACTGTTTCTTTCCCTACTAAAAGTGTATATATTACTGACATAAAATATTCCTTTGAATCCTTACTGGGCTACATGGGTTTCCCTACTTTTACTGACCCCAATTGTGATATACAAAACATGACCCTCATATTTTCACTTGTTGCTTGCTTGTTTATCTTTTAGTGTTGAATGAAGTCCTATAATTGCCTAGCCTAAGAAAAGGTCACTACTCTGTTATAGTATCTTCACGATAAAGACAAGGGAAGGAGAATTTAGTGACAGTCTCATACCATTGCATAAATAATAATGTCCAGTTTAAGGGCTGTAAAGAAAATAATGTGATGATAACCTTGATTGAGTCCCTCCAATTTATTCATTAGAATCCATATTTAGCAGTGCATAATTTGTGACTAGAACAGCGCTCATTAAGAATACTACTGTCTGACCCTTGAAGTCCGAAAGTGTTAAGTACTGAGCGTGGGCACAAAAGAATGGAGACGAGCCGGTGCAACGGTGAGCTTCAACTCTTTATTTACATGGTGTGACAGCTCAAACTTGATGGCTGCTACAGCCTTCCTTATATAGGCAACTTATTAACTATTCAACCAATGAAAACCCGGGAGCGCTAGCTCCGTTGACCAATGAGAATGGCTCATTAATGGCCAATCAGATTCTCCTGAACGGACCAATCTGATCTCGTCATTTAATGGCCAATCAGAAGTGCAGGGCCAGAACCCTGCACTTGACTTCAAGCTCTTGATAACTTTATTACCCAATTATTCATTCACAACACCCCTTCCCCCCAGATTCTGTTTATGGGGTGCGGTTACGTAGTCCTTGAGGTAGGACGGTTGTTTTGTTAGTCTATTTGATTTTCGTTGTGCACCCGGTATTTGGCTGCACTCTTGTTGAGGTAGGGCGTTGTTTGGCGAAAGGGGTGTCTCTGACTCTGAATTCAAGTTTCGATTGTCACCAACATCTTCGGTATCACCAAGAGGTGAGCTCACTCCCATCCCTGATTCCTCTTCTCGTGTTTCCGTTCCGCTATCGTTCCCTTCAAAAAGGTTTTCTGCTAATTGAAGTTCATCTTCCTCTGTATCTCCCCCCCCCTCAGTTTGGTCATCAGGGGACTCGGAGATCCCTGACTGCAGCCTTGATCGTAGTTGATCGACATGGCGCTTCCATAATCTATCATCACGGCATTGCACGAGGTATGATCTCGGGCCGGTTACACGGACTACCGTTGCTTCGACCCACAATGGATCACCCGATAAGTTTTGAGCGAATACCAAGTCGCCTACCTGGAAGATACGGCATTGGCCGCTGGATCCGTGTGGTTTCTCTGGTTTGTACGCTGGCTGTAACCGGTCGAGGTGGGAGCAGAGCTTTCGTCCCATTAGCAACTCGGCGGGAGTTTTGTTGGTGACACTGTGTGGAGTGATATGCTGTAAAAAGAGGATTCGGTTTATCTTTTCTTCGATGTTGTCATAGCCCATTTTTTGTAGCGTTTTCTTGATGAATTGTACCATGCGCTTGGCCCTTCCGTTGGCTGCAGGATGCGCAGGCGAAGTCAACGCATGTCGAATACCGCGGTCCGCCAGGTACTGTTCAAAGGACAGCACGGTAAATTGGGGCCCGTTGTCGGATACTAGAACGTCTGGTAATCCGTGGGTTGCAAACAGTCTCTCCAGTTTCTTAATAACCGCTTCGGTTGTTGTGTTCTTTATTCGGTGGATTTCGAGCCAGTTCAAGTAGGTATCCACGGTTAACAAGAATGTGTGGCCTTTGGTTGGCCCAGCAAAGTCCAGATGGATACGGGACCAGAGTCCCCGCGGCGTTTCCCATTCCCATTGGGATTGCCTTTGGTGGGGCGTTGCTTACTTCTTGGCATTTATGACAAGCTTTGACCCAAGTCTCGATTTGCTTGTTGGTGCCTGGCCACCACACGTAGCTTCGTGCGAGGGCTTTCATGCACACGATGCCGGGGTGGCCATCGTGCAAGGTTCTCAGTACTGCCCGTTGGAGTCGCTCTGGGACAACGACTCTATCGCCCCAGATGATGCAGCCCTTCTGTGAAAACAACTCTGTTTTTTGACTTTTGAATGGGACGAAGTCATCAGGTACTTGGTCCAATGGCCATCCACGTTCCACCCAACTGAGGACTCATGCTAAGGCGGGGTCGCGTTTTGTTTCTCTCGCGATATCTCGGGCTGTTAATGGCGGTGTACGAAATGCCTCGATCTGCAACATTGTCACTGTAGGCGCAGAGTCGTTGATAGTCTCTGGAAGCGGTGCTCGGCTCAATCCGTCGGCGTGGGGAATGGCCTTCCCTGGGCGGTATTGCAGCCGATAATTATAAGCAGCCAAGAATTCTGACTAGTGAGTCATTCTGGCAGATAATATATAGGGGGTTGGCTTATCTCCCACTATTATTCCCAGCAAAGGTTTGTGGTCAGTCACTATAGTAAAAGCCCGGCCATACACGTACTCATGAAATCTTTTGACAGCAGACACAATTGCAATGGCTTCTTTATCAATCTGGCTATAATTGCGCTCAGTTTTTGAAAGTGTCTTTGAAAAATAGGCAACAGGGGCTTCGCTACCGTTAGGCAAAATGTGGCTCAAAATAGCGCCCACTCCGAAGGGCGATGCATCACACGTGATCGTTAACGGCAAGGTCTCATTGTACTGCATTAGTACAGTGTCAGAAGTCAGTAGTTTTTTCACATTTTGAAACGCCTGCTCTTCTCTATGTCCCCATACCCAAATTGCTTTTTTGTCCAATAAACGATGTAGGGGTTCAGCGACAGTTGCTTTGTGCGGCAGGAATACGTTATAAAAATTGATAAGGCCTAGAAATGCCTGGAGGTCGGCCTTATTCCGGGGTCTGGGAGCGTTTTTTATTGCTCTCAATTTGTTATCGGTAGGATGAATGCCCTGACTGTCCATTAAATACCCT
Source organism: Emydocephalus ijimae (assembly GCA_004319985.1). Classification (NCBI taxonomy): domain Eukaryota; kingdom Metazoa; phylum Chordata; class Lepidosauria; order Squamata; family Elapidae; genus Emydocephalus; species Emydocephalus ijimae. The sequence continues at coordinate 15,752 of BHEV01004593.1, forward strand.
AAAAATTCGACACGATCTGTACACAAATTACACTTATTTTTCTTCACTTTAAGATCTGCGTCTTTGAATTTCTGGAGGACCATTCTCAAGTGATCCTGTAGAATTTTTGAAGTAGGGGCAGCGATTAACACATCATCAAACTTGGGGACAACGCCTTTGATCCCTTGTCATAGTCTTTCCATCAAGCTCTGAAGGATCCCCAGGGCTACGCTCACTCCGAATTGGAGTCGTGTACATTTAAAGGCACCTCGGTGTGTCACGGTCGTCTGTGCCTGTGCCTCTTTTCATCTACCGGCAGTTGCTGATATGCCTGAGCTAAGTCTAGTTTAGCGAAGACTTTTCCGCCCCCCAGGGAATGGAGGAGGTGCTGCACCACCGGTACCGGATATGCGTTTTGCTGCAGGGCGTGGTTCAGGGTGGCTCGGTAGTCCCCACAAATTCTAATTGATCCATCCGGCTTAATGGGTGTTACGATTGGGGTCTCCCAGGGAGACTGATCGGTTGGCTCTAACACCCCTTGGGCTATTAACTTATCAAGCTGCTCGTCAATTTTTGGTTTTAGGGCAAATGGGACCCGACGAGGCTTAAGGCGGATGGGAGCTATTTTTGGATTAAGGTTAAATGATATCGGGGTCCCCTTGTACTCGCCAAGTTTTTCTGCAAAGACGTCCCTGAATTCTTGGGCGATGTCCTCCTCCCAGTTGTTGCTGCCGATTCAGTTAATGCCTGCCACTTCAACGCCAAGTGGCGCGAACCATTGGAGGCCTAACAGGCTAGGCCAGTCCTTGTCGATCACAGTCAGAGGTAAGTACGCTGTATGGTTTTTGAACGAGACCCGGACTCAACTGGATCCGACAACTGGAATTCGATTCCCCTGAGAGTCTTTAAGTATGAGTCTTTGGAAACGGAGGTCTTGACGCTGGATAGTAGGGATGAGTTGCTTGAGGGTCTTCCAGGAAACCATCGAGAGAGACGATCCCGAGTCGACTTCCATTTGGCAGGGCTGATTTTCGATGGCCACTTTCACTCGGATTTTCTTGGCATCCAAGGAAGAGTTGTGACCAATAGTGATAGTCTGGTGAGCCTCTTCTCGCTTCGTGGGGTGGTTTAGGGTTCTGTTTCTGTAGGAGTGGTTCACTGGTTCTCACTTTACAGGACGGTTTCCTGTCGGTTGGCTATAGTTAGCCCCTTTCGAAGGCTGGCTGGGTCCTAGGAGACTTCTACAGATCTATCCGATGTGGCCTCGTTTCCCGCACTCATGGCAGAGCGCGTCGCGGAATTTGCATTCGGACCGGGGATGGTTGGCCCCACAGCCAGCGCAGGAGTGTTGGGACTTCAGGTAATGGTCCCGTTCGGACCGCAGTCGATGGACCTCTTCTTTGTCGCTGTCTGACGACAAAGAGAGGTCCTCGTGGTGGGCCGTCGGGAACTGCCCTTCTGACTTGGGTAAAAGGTCGCCAGTCAGTTGGTGAACTGGAGCGCGGTTGCAGCGCATTTGGGCAGCCGACTTCCTGGTTGCTTCTGCTGCAGTAGCATCAGCGATGGCATCAGCAAGGCCGATGTCGCCTTTTGCCATCAGCTTATTCTGCACGTTCAGCGCATCTAATCCCAGAACTATTCAGTCTCTCAAGGCCTCTTCCAGGTCAGCGAACCCGCAGAGGCCTCCCAGGTTTTGGAGGTCCATGACGAAATCTGCAACGCT
>BHEV01004594.1:0-12803 GCA_004319985.1 Emydocephalus ijimae
CGGCCGGTTCGAAATCCCCGCGTCCTGACCAATCAGCACGCGGGGATTTCGGGCATGCGTGTTAGGACACAGCAGAAACAGATTTGGAAAAATTGTGCAGAGAATTGTTTGAAAGTTAAGGAGGAAGTAAATTCCTTTGAATCCAATGAAATAGTTCAATGTCTATGGAGATTCTCAGTCACCTAGATCATAGTTGTCCCAAGATACTTTTCTTTTTCTGTTTTTCTTAAAAGGCAGCTGGACTTTGTTTTTCCTTGAAGATGTTTCGCTTCTCATCCACGAAGCTTCTTCGGGTTCTGACTGAATGGTGGAGGATGGGAGGATTTATATTCCTTGCAGTCATCTGGTTTTTAGCACTCCTTCTGAGAGTCATTTTGGAGGTTTAGCTGTGCCCTTGGGGTCTCCTGAATAATGCAAATGGATATGGAACCTTCTTGGAACTGCTGAAAGGACTGTATTGTAAACAGGAGATAGGTGGTGTTGTATCCTGTCCCCTGTTGAGAGAGGGCTGTTCAATTTTGACATCGATGGCCTCTTTGACCCTTCTTTCAAATCAGCAGCTCTCTTTGTCCAGAATGTGGACTTTGCTGTCTTCAAAAGAGTGACCTTTGTTTTTCTAATGCAGATGGACTACTGAATCTTGTCCTGATGGGTTTGTTCTCCTATATTGTGCCATGAGCTTGTGAAGTGGTTGTTTTGTTTCTCTGACATATAGATCTGTGCATGTCTCCTTGTACTGCATATATCACTTTGCTCAGTTTGTGTCTGGGTGTTTTATCCTTGGAGTTGATAAGCTTCTGCCTTATAGTATTAAAGTGTCTTGAAATTTTCAACCAACACAATATGCATACACGCATTTTAAACCCCCCAAATTCTTGGAATTGGATACTGTTGCTCTAGAAAAATATTTCTGCTTGGAGAAAGAAAAATGTGGATGAGTATCTTTTGTTCGGCTGAAGATAGCAGAATATGGACCTCGGGTAAGGCTACTGCTTTGAATTTTTCAGGATTTTCATTACAGATGTTAATGCAGAAAGCTGTCAGTTTTTTTTAAAAGAAAAGAAATCATTTCAGCACCGATTTTAACAATAAAAACCAATACTTTCTCCCAGAAATGAAAATTCTGATGAATGGGGTGTTTTACAGTAGTCTATCAGCCAGCCAGCCAGCCAGCCATGCAAAAAACATTGTTTTACATGGGGGGTGGGGAGGAGGAATCTATTTATGTATTTTTGTTATGCACTGAGCAAGAATAATACAAAGAAACCATGTTCTCTGCCTTAGCAAATTAGAAGCGCTAACAACTGTTTGCCTATTAGTTTTAAATGGATGACTCTCAATCACTTTGCTTCAATAACAGGCCTAGGTTGGTAACGTTTTCAACTTCAGATTAGTTGATAATTCGCCTGCTTATTTTGTGAGTCAGAAGCTGTTTGCTGAACAATGTTCAGCCTAGTGCAAGCTACCATATATCTTATCTCAATATTTGACTGCACAACAGGTTTGGAAAATTGGTTCTCAGGTGACTGTAGTTTTTCAATTAACATGAATTTGCTGATTAGTAGCTGCATTTGCATGACTGGAAAATGAGTTCATATTCTCCCAGTGTTGCGTGACTCTGACATGAACACAAGTGTTTAGGGGAAGGAAACATTTGCTGGTTTTCATTTTCTGCCTGAGTGATATGCTTGGTAACTGGTTTTTCAGCAACGCTTTGCTCTATTGGCTTACAGGGGCTATGTATAATGCCCAGATAAAGGTGCAGTCGTCTGTGTAGCTACACAATTCGCACTTCCATTTTAGCAGGTTTCTGAGGAACCTTGTTAACTCTAAACGTCTATGGAGATTCTCAGTCATCCAGGTCATAGTTGTCCCAAAGGTACTTGTTCAAGAGGCAACGGGACCAGAGGTGGTGTTCAGCAGGTTCTGACCAATTCGGGAAAACCGGTAGTGGAAACTTTGAGTAGTTTGGAGAACTGGCCAATACCACCTCTGACTGGAGATTTTACAGTATCCTTCCCCTGCCACACCCACCAAGCCACGCCCACAGAACCAGTAGTAAAAAAAAAGTTGAATCCCACCAGTGAACTGGATCCCCTGGTTTGTCTTTGAAGATGTTTTGCTTCTCATCCAAGAAGCTTCTTTCAGAGAAGATACAATACTTGTTATATTAAAAGACACAATAGTCTCTAATAACCTCCATTCCATCTCAAATTGTTTTTGGGGGATAATATCTTGCAATGCATGATATATCATAATTCCAGGTATTACCAAGATAACTTCAGGGTTTTGTTTTTGGGGGGAGATAATTAATTTTCATATATTATTTCAGTGCAGTTAGGGACACTTCTTGCAATTATTTTCAGATTACTTTGATCACTCTGGGAAGGTTGAGCAGGAAGGCGATTGTGTTCTCTCACGATAATTAGCTTTATCATTAATACCAGAGAGAGGATGAAATGATGAACACGTTCAACGCTGGGCATAGACTAAAAGAGCATTTGGATATTTCTTAATCCAGATGGTGATGGCTAGTCTATTGAAAAGAGGTCTTCAAATGAAGCTCTGATAACAAAATCATTTCAGTAAGCAGGTAAAATGTCAGGCGTGAAGAATCGGAACCACACATTAACTTCCACTTAAGATGGGTTCATTACTTATTCCTTGTACACCAGAATCGAATCAACAAACAGCCCTAAATTGGTGCTAGATAGTGCTTCGCAGAATTCAAGGGAGCTTAGACTTACTTTGATTGTGGCAACGTAGAGATTCTAGACTGATTCCTTTTTTGACTCTACCTGCTTTTCTCCTACTGTAACAGAGTAAAAGGGTTTTTTCAAGATGAGAGATTCCATCTTCAAAACTTCCTTAACGATAATAGGTTGTTCAGCACAGGAATCACTGTGGTGCCTTAACCACTATACCACATTGTCTCTTTCTATCATTCCAGCTAAATACGGGTAGTCCTCGACCTACGACCCCAATTGAGCTGAAACTTTCTGTTGTCAAGTGAAACATTTGTTAAGTGAGTTTTGCCCCATTTTATAACCTTTCTTGCCACCATTGTTAGGTGAATCACGGCAGTGGTTAAGCTACGAATACGGTTGTTAAATAAATCTGGTTTCCCCACTGACTTGGCTTGGGAGAAGGTTGCAAAAGGGGATCCATCATAAATATGAGTCAGTTGCCAAGCGGTCAAAGTTTGATCACATGACTATGGGGATGCTGCATTGGTCATAAATGTGAAAAAGCATCATAAGTCACTTTGTTCAGTGCTGTTGTAATTTCAAACTGTCACTAAATGTTGTAAGTCGAGGACAACCGGTAATTGTAGCTTCTTTCAAGGAGGAACTATCAATGTTCTTCCCTTCAGTATTGCATCTTTAAACTCACTGTCTTTTAAAACGATCAGGAAAGCTGCAGGATTTGAGTTTTTCTCCTCCTGCCTGCTGGTTTAAAGATATTTAAACTCAGTGATTTTTATTATTTACAAACTTGTTTTATTTTGATTATTTTTTCCTCTTTTTAGATAACTTTCCAGAACATTCTCTATGAATATTTTCTTTTTAAATTGTTGAATAAAATCAAGTAAAATGCGGTATATTTTTCACTTAGTTCCTTTAAGCTGAGATACCCACCCCCCCTCAGGATTCAGTAAAATCAAAATTATTTGCAAGCCTACATTGAAAAATAATACAATATTAAAAATCCTGTCCAACAGTTATAAGAACTGGTAGTAGTAGAAAGGTTTCTATGTTCATTTTTATTTGATAACTATCCATAAATATAACCTATAAAAACCTATATCTATCTTTTGGGGGGCTGCATAATTTTTATAAGTGGGAAGGAGTTCAGAGTAATTTTTTTTAAAAAAACATTGCTAAAAGCTTTGTCTCAGTTATTGTTTCTATGTGTTTCCCCATTTATGTTTTTCTGTTATCAATTAATATTATCAATATAATTTCCTCTTCAAGCAGAACAGAGCAATAGATTATCCCATATAACCTTAAATGTGTTTTATGTTCATTCTTCTGATCTTTGAATTCCTATTTGGACATTGTATTTAGCCAAATGTTCCCTACTAAGCTGCTGAGAGTTGCCGCAAATGAGAGGCATATTATTTAATTTAATTAATTAAATCTGATTTACTATAATAGTTGTCCATTCTGGAACGAATTATGGCAAAATTGTAGAAATTCATATTCCTTTTTGGGAATTATTATCATAAATATTTTTTTATATATTTTTTTATTTATTTGATTTGTCAATTTCTTAGAAGATAATAGGTATAAGTATAAACATAGTTATGAATACATGAAATGGATACATATAAGAAAATAAAATAAAGGAAAACCTTTTCATATTTCCCCCAATGCATTTTAAAGTCATTTTTATTTCATTAAACAGCCATAGGCTAATTTTTCATTATACTTGTACAACATGTAATATATACATGGAGTTTATTTCCCTGTATAAGGAGGTTAAACTTTTAACCTTTCTTTTCAACTTTAAACCTTTTCTTTCTTTTTAATAATGAGATAATTTTCCTGCCGATATGCATTTACCTTCACTGAACAAGAGGAAGAAACATAACTGAAACTGAATTACTGAATGGCATAGCTTCAGACAAAACCTACACAATAACGAGCCCCAAATATAGAAGAAAAACTGATGAATAGATATATACTTTAGCTTGCCCTTTTTCTTGTTTATGTCAAACCTGACATGGAACTAATTTATAATTATCACCTGTAATTTGATCATTTAAACATGAATTCTGCAATTTAAACTTGGTTTTCTTGTTCAACAGCTAGAACCGCTCAAAGGTGTTTGCAGTGATTACTTTCAAGAAATCAGAACTTATTGTGACCAAATAGCATTAAACACGAGGACTTGTTAAATGCCGATTAATTAAACCAGGCTACGGGGAAAAAGAAATATAGATTAAAACCCCTGGTAAACTTTTATAATGATTATTTTATATAGTTGGAATTTCTATCATTATTTCATCACAGTTTTGCAAAGGTCTTTCTACAGGATTCATTAATAACATGGCTAGTGAAACCCAGATAATTTACATGCCTTATGCAGATTATCTCACTCAGTATTTCATTGAACGGCCCTTGTGAACAGACAAATGATGCTTTTACTGGGCTAGGAAAAGTATAAAGAACTAAAGAATCACGGTGGCACAGCGGTTAGATGGCAGTATTGCAGGCTAACTCTGCCCGCTGCCAGGAGTTCGATCCCGATTGGTTCAAGCTTGACTCAGCCTTCCATCCATCCGAAGCTGGTAAAACGAGGACTCAGATTGTTGGGGGCATTATGCAGACATGTGTAAATTTCTTAGAGAGTGCTGTAAAGCACCATGAAATGGTATATAAGTCTAAGTAGATAAATAGGTACCACTTTGGTGGGAAGGTAACAGTGTTCCATGACATCTTGCTGGCTGTGTCACTTCAGAAATGTTTTTGGACATCACTGGTTCAATGCAGGGGTGGGATCCCACCGGTGTAACTACTGGTTCGGTGATTTTGCGCAGCAGACATAGAACCAGTTCTATGTCTGCTGCTCTTCAGAGCTACCGGTTCTACAGAGCCAGACAGAACCGGTAGAATCTCACCCCTGGCTCAATGGCCTTGAAACAGAGATGAGCACTGCACCCTAAAGTCAGCAACAACTAGTGAAGTAAACTCTGCAGGGACACTTTTGCACACCTATACTCAAACACACACACACTACATCTGTACACATACACAATCAGATCTGTGTGCATCTATGAATACAGAACTAGGGTGTATAAAGACTGAACTGTACATTTCTGAACTGTGAAGTTGTGAGGTCTTGAAGGTATATTCGTATTTAAAGGAGAAAAGTTCATGTCAAACGTAGGAAATCAGGAACCAAAGCAATTCAAATGAATATAGGTCTATTGTGTGCTAACACTCTCTAACTTCTACCCTCAAAACAACGCCAAAGGGCATTGCATACCACAACAGCTAGACACAAGGACAGTCCCCCCCTCCTCAGGCCATCATTCTGCTAAACAACTAATTCCCACAACACTGTCAAAGTATTTAGTAAGGCTGTATTACTATTATTCTTCTCATCTTTCCTATTATCTATCTCCTTTCCTACTTATGACTTTAACTTCGTTGATTATATCTTTATGATTTATATTGTTTTATTTAGTTTCCTAGTATGATTTATATTGATTGCTTATTTAGTATCCTATGACTATCACTAAGTGTTGTATCTTATGATTTATGATGAATGTATTTTTATGATGATTATGATCATGATTTATCACTTATTTCTTTTATATACACTGAGAGCTTATGCACCGAAACAAATTCCTTGTATGTCCAACCACACTTGGCCAATAAAGAATTCCTATTCTATTCTGTTCTGTTCTGTTCTGTTCTCTACAGGAATCTGAACTACTAATAGTCAAGGAAATTGAAGGTAGATAAGAGTCAAAAGAATTCAAGGAGGGCTGGACTCAGCTCTTTTGTGGGTGCGAAGAGATTCAAGACTGATGATGCATTTGACCCAACCTTCAGGCTGAGCCTGGTCATCTCCTACTTGAAAGCTGTTACGAGTTAGCAAATGAATATCTCTTTTCTGTCTACAAATATCCTCTTTTAGGACATGACATGCTCAGCTCCAGAATGCATCAAAGCTTTCCATGGCCAGCCACATTTTGCAGCTGGTACTCTGGATTTTTTTTTTAATCTCATAAGTTTAGATTCATTTTGTGATGTTCAAATAATTCTACAATGGAATCATTAAGGAAAGATGTAATCCTAGAATGACTCCTCTTTTGTCTGAATAAAGAATCCTGCTCTGAGTTACCTTTAATACAGTTATTTAAGATGAAGGGGCACTCTGAATGAGAGAAGGGAGATGCGTTTCTATCTATTTTATTTTATTTTATTTTTTATTTTAAAAAAATAGACAACAAAACACTGCTTCATGTGCAGGTGGATCTTGATGAAGGTTTCCTTCCGAAACCCATCTGGAGATGTTAGTTTAGCTGTATTGATGTTTAAGACTGCCTCTTTCATCACAACCACATGCCAAGACAATAAGTAATTGAACTGCATGTTTTGCCTTTTTAAAAAGGTGTAATCTCCTTCTGAAGAAGGGAGATGTTGAGCAGGATATTTTTTCTAATTTATCTGTCATCACACCATGCCGGCAAGGTTCCAAGGCTCGACTGTGGCATCTCTTTATCGTCTCCTTTTGATGAACACCTGTTTCCAGCAGACAAATGTGGATCTGCTGAGCTGCAAAATTAAAATAATTTTAACAGCATAAGAATAATTAGGAATCCTGCCTTTGAGAGGGAGGGGGTCTCCACCTGTTTAAAGTACTGTATACTTTGATGAAATATGCAGATACATATGTTGGGAGAAATAGGCACGTATGCCAGAGCGTTTTAAAAGACGCTCAGATTTATTTCATAGTGGATACAGTTTGGGCTTTTCATTATTTGGTTTAAAAACCCATCAAGAATATACATGTTTGTATATTCGTCATACTCCAATCGGTGATTACAGGAGAAATTTAGTTTAAAGAGAAAAGATAGCAGACAATTGAAACAGGACAGACAAAGAGTATAAGTACAATGATTTGAATTGAGATGAAATAAATAAAATTAAATTAAGAAAGTTAAAAGAGGGGAGAAACTATGTAGAAAATGTAGAATAGTAATAAGATACGGAATGGAATATAAAAATGAGCATGAGCTTGAATTTGTGTCTGTACGAAGAGATGTAACCCGGGATTATGCTGCTTTCAAAAAAGATGTTTTACTTGTATTTCTTTTTTTTTTGTGAAAACTTAGTTCGGGTATTTTCCCATGTCATAGTAGTTGTGCTTTTAAAGTTGTAGCAACGTTTCAGCAGAATCTCATCTGCCATCATCAAGCTTCTGTATAGCAGATGAGATTCTGAGATGGCAGATGAGATTCTGCTGAAACGTTGCTACAACTTTAAAAGCACAACTACTATGATGTGGGAAAATACCCGAACTAAGCTGAATGCCATATATATATATTGGGCATTGGGAAAGCATTGTTTTTCTAACTTTTGCAACTTGATTTTGAATCAGTCTGGACCATCTTCCTGCAGCTAATAGTTAAAATTATTGGAGCTCAAACAGAGTTCTAGGTGCTTAATAGAAAATAGAATTGGGTCCCTAATCGGAATTTAAGGATGGCAATAGAACAAAGTGAAGGAAAAGCGAGGAAATGCATACAGCAGAAACAAATCTGTAGGTGAAATTTTCTTTAAAAAGCAGCTTTAGCTATGGCTGATTATTTTTCTTTGTAAGATACGATACCTTGTATGTTTAATATGACAGGCAAAACACAGTCACTATATGAGGAACTGAGCTATACCCACTGGATTTCTGCCTGTTTAAGTTATTAAAGGTACAGAAGCCCTAACAGGAGAAAAATGAGCTACAAAATTCGCTGCACTGTGTAATCAAAAAGATCCTGTTATGAACCAATAAAGGTGTTGAATAAAGTTTCAACAACCTGAAGAAAAAGCAGGGTTCTAATCCTGCACTTCTGATTGGCCGATAATAGCGATATCGGATTGGTCCCTTCTGGGAAGTCTGATTGGCTGTTAATGGGCCAACTCTCATTGGTTCAAGGGTTTAACACTTCCATGTTTCTCATTGGCTAATAGGTCAGCAGCCTACCCTATAAAAGGGCTGCTGCTGCCCTAGGGTTTTTGCTCTGTTCACTATGTTCAATAAAGAGTTGAAGTTCACTGTTCACTGCCTCGTCTCCACTCCTTGTGCCCATGCGCAGAACATAACACTGGCAACGAGGGTGGGATGCAGAGACATCTGAGCTGATTGAACACTCACAGAGCACCAAACAGAGCACGTGGCTGAAGGCGCATCGACAACGGAAACCACGTCTGGCAGCGCCATACCACCCGCTCCATTTGACCCAGCTCAAGAAGACTGGGACTCATACATAGACCGGTTCCAGATGTTTCTGGAGACCAACAACTTGAAGGATGCCACTACGGGAAAAAAGCGAGCGGTATTCCTGACCCACTGCGGACCTGCCGTCTTTAAGATAGCCAAGGCACTAGTGAAACCGGCTGAGGTGAAATCCATGGACTGGGATGTCCTCGCACCCCTTCTACGGGCCCACTATGCACCCGCCATACCAACGCTTGTCCAAAGACATGAATTTTACCAGAGGGATCAATGGAAAGGAGAGACCTCTGGAACCTGGGAGGCCTCTGTGCATTTACAGAGCTCGAAGAAGCTCTGAGAGACTGAATAATTCTGGGATTAGATGACCACACTGTGCAGAGCAAGATCATGGCCAAAGGGGACATCAATCTTGCCAATGTCATCAAGGACGCTACTGCAGCAGAAGCAACCAGGAAGTCAGCCGCCCGAATACGCTGCACCAATGCACCGCTCCTTCAACTCGCCAGCGATACCTCACCTCGCCTAGAGAGGCACACAACAGCGACCCACCACGAGGACCTTGAATCGCCATCAGAAAGTGATGAGGAGGAGGTCAACCGGCTCCGGTCTGAACGTGACCAACGCAACCAGCGGAATCAAAGACTACCGCACCAATGCGCGGGTTGTGGGGCAAACCACCCGCGATCAGACTGCAAATTCCTCGACGCGCTCTGCCATTCCTGTGAGAAAAGAGGCCACATCAGGAAGGTCTGTAGAAGCAAGCAAGGATCCAGCCCAATTCCGAGGGGAAACAACTACTGCCAGACCACAGGGAATCGTCCTGTGAGTCAGGAACATTTGAACCACCAATGGAACAACCACTCCTACAGAAATAAAATACTGGCCACTTCAACGAGACAGGAAGAGGCACACCAAACCATTACAATCGNCGGTCGTTGGATCCAGCCAAGTCCAAGTATCATTCAAAAATCGAACTGTGTCGTTACCACTGACCGTTGTCGACTGCGATCGGCCTAGTTTGTTAGGCCTTCAATGGTTCGCCCCACTCAGGATCGAGGTAGCCGACATTCACCAAACCAGAAGTGACGACTGGGTGGAGGCACTCATCCAGGAATTCCAGGACGTCTTTGCAGACAAACTAGGCGAGTACAAGGGGACCCCGATATCATTTAACCTTAACCCTGAAGTAGCCCCCATCTGCCTTAAGCCTCATCGGGTACCTTTTGCCCTTAAACCAAAGATCGATGAGCAGCTTGATAAATTAATCGCCCAGGGTGTTTTAGAACCAACTGACCACGCCCATTGGGAAACCCCAATCGTAACACCCATCAAACCGGATGGATTGTTAAGGATTTGTGGGGACTACCAGGCCACCTTTAATCACGCCCTTCAACAGAACGCTTACCCGGTGCCGGTCGTGCAACACCTTCTCCATTCCCTGGGGGGCGGAAAAGTCTTCACTAAATTGGATTTAGCACAGGCGTACCAACAACTGCCTGTTGATAAAAAAACCACGGAGGCACAGACGACCGTTACACACTGAGGCACCTTTAAATGCAACTGACTCCAATTCGGAGTGAGCGTAGCCCCAGGGATTTTTCAAAGTCTGATGGAGAGACTCTTGCAAGGGATCAAGGGGGTCGTGCCACACTTTGATGATGTTTTAATTGCAGCCCCGAATAGAGAAGTACTAGAAAAGCGTCTTAAACTGATTCTCCAGAAATTTAAAGACTCCGGCTTAAAGGTTAAAAAAAATAAATGTCAACTGTGTACAGATAAAGTAGAGTTCCTGGGGTACCTAATCGATAAGCAAGGCATTCACCNTGAGAAATAAGACTGACCTCCAAGCTTTCCTGGGGCTCATTAACTTTTACAACATCTTCTTGCCCCAGAAAGCGACCATAGCTGAGCCCCTACATAGACTTCTCGACAAAAAAGCAACCTGGGTCTGGGGACATCGAGAGGAGCACGCATTCCGACAAGTGAAAAACTTACTAACCTCCGATGCTGTTTTAATGCAGTATAACGAGACTTTGCCTTTAACCATTACATGTGACGCGTCACCGTTTGGAGTAGGAGCCATTTTGAGTCATGTGTTACCAAATGGTAGTGAGGCCTCTATTGCCTATTTTTCAAGGACCCTATCAAAGGCTGAACGTAACTATAGCCAAAGTGACAAAGAGGCTCTTGCTGTTGTATGTGCTGTGAAACGGTTTCATGAATATGAATTGGCCGATAATAGCGATACCGGATTGGTCCCTTCTGGGAAGTCTGATTGGCTGTTAGCAGGCCAATTCTCATTGGTTCAAGGGTTTAACACTTTCATGTTTCTCATTGGCTAATAGGTCAGCAGCCTACCCTATAAAAGGGCTGCTGCTGCCCTAGGATTTTTGCTCTGTTCACTATGTTCAATAAAGAGNATTTTTGCTCTGTTCACTATGTTCAATAAAGAGTTGAAGTTCACTATTCACTGCCTCGTCTCCACTCCTTGCGCCCATGTGTAGAACATAACAGATCCTGTTGTTGTTAATTGCGAAGTCTTGTCCGACCCATTGTAACCCCATCGGCAACATTCCTCCAGGCCTTCCTGTCCTCTACCATCTTCTGGAGTTCATTTAAGCTCATGCTGACTGCTTCAGTGACTTCATCCAGTGACTCCATTCTCTGTCATCCGTTTCTTATGTTGCCCTCAACCGTTCCCAGCATTAGGCCCTTCTCCAAAAAGATCCTAACGAGAGCCAAATTATTCCTTTCTGTAATTCCTTGTTAAAGAGGGGCCTAGAATATTAAAACTTCTACACAGGTTTTCCCTACAAGCAAGTAAAAAGAATTCTCACATAAAGGTTTTCTTATCCTCAGATCTATGGATTATCAAATCGTTTTCCTTATTCTCAAATTCTAAGATTGTTGAATCCCAGATTCCACTTGGTCTCTCTCTCTCCATCCCCCAAAGTATTTTCTCTCTCTCTTTTGAAATGCAATATTCACCCAGTGTCACAATCTTTTTCTCCCAGGTATTTCTTGACTTGAACAGAAAAGTATGTTGCTGAATTTGGAAATAAATACAGTACATTCTACTTATCTAGAAAGAGATAAAAAGTATGTTGGATTATAAGGGAAATATAAGATGCCTAGAGAAAGACAAATAGCATCTATTTCCCCCCCAAAAGCAATAGACACATTATATGGAACGACAGTGCATTTAGTCTGACATCTGTCATAGAGGATGTTTCTACAGCAAATCAGAAAGGGATTAATCAGAAAGTGTGTCAAAAACGGTGCAGTGATCGGTAGAGCAGGGGGCCACAGCCCACTAGCAAACCATGGTCTATTTGCAACAGGGCTGGATGAGCATTGGGTTGGCATGCACACACATGTACATGCAGCTCAACTCATGCAAGTGCAGGGCGCCATGCACACACAACCAGGTGAATTTGCGCAACTTGAGGTGTGCACGCATGCATGTGCATGTCAGCCCAACGCCTGTGCAAGTTTAGTTTAGTTTACTTTATTGTCATTGCACCTCGTACAATGAAATTAAATACCATCTTCAGTGTGCATCATGACGATGAAAATAAACACAAACACACATCCTACACATTCTGTACATTGAATTGAAAACCCCTGATATTGCATTAATATTGCACTACACAGTAGAATTCAATAGAGTTACTGCCCTGGGATAGAAACTGTTTTTCAGCCTGTTTATCCTTGTTTTTATTATTCTGTACCATCTGCCAGATGGTAACTGCTGTGTTCTAACACGCATGCCCGAAATCCCCGCGTGCTGATTGGTCAGGACGCGGGGATTTCGAACCGGCCGAAATGGCTGCACTGAT
>BHEV01004598.1:0-17680 GCA_004319985.1 Emydocephalus ijimae
CAAACTGAGGGGGGAGGAGATGTCAAAGAAACCGAATTCGAGATGGTGGAAAGCAGAAGTGAAGGAAGACAGCAACCGGGCGCGATAAATGAAGAAGAATCAGGGAGGGGAGTATCCTTACCACAGAGAAATACCTCAACGGAGGCTAGCCTGCAAAGATCGGAGGACAACAACAACGACGAGAACATTAGCGGCACCGAGTCGTCCAGTGAGAATGCGGACCCGCCGGTACCAGATATGTCCAAAAACGTCCCACCGAAGCCGGACTGCAGACGGGAACTGGTGGGACAGTGCAAATCTAATAGACAGTTAAAACAACCTACATATCTTAGGGATTACATCACCGCACCCCTCAAACGGAACCCTGGGGGAACGGGTGTTATGAACTAATAAAAGCGCTTAAATAAAGTTTTAACAAAGCTTAAAGAAAAAGCAGGGTTCTAATCCTGCACTTCTGATTGGCCGATAATAGCGATATCGGATTGGTCCGTTCTGGAGAATCTGATTGGCTGTTAACGAGCCACTCTCATTGGTTCAAGGGTTTAATACTTCCATGTTCTCATTGGCTAATAGGTCAGCAGCCTGTCCTATAAAAGGACTGCTGCTGCCTAGGTTTTTGCTCTGTTCACGATGATTAACAAAGAGTTGAAGTTCACTGTTCACTGCCTCGTCTCCGTTCCTTGCACCCATGCGCAGAACTTAACATTTATGGTGCCAAATGAAGATCAGATATAATCAGTATCAGTAATCCAATATTATACAAAGGGCACCGTGTATATTTAAGCTTTTAAACAATAATCCAATAGAAGCAGCTGCTGGATTTATAGTCATATGTATTACTATGAAATATTAAAAAATATGATCACAAGAGGGCAGCATGGTTTAAAGGAATTCTAAGAACACTGTTGAACTGATATAAAGTTCAACATGTAAAATATACAATATTCCCATATTTTATTTTATAGTTATAAACTATTTTTTTATTTTCAGCAACATATTAATATGCAATTTTGTTCAAAAAATTATCTTTAGTTTTTAGAACTAAAAAAAAAATACCAAATATTTTGACAAGAACTAACATAACTAGGAACTGAAATTTTTGGTATTACACATTCAAAACTTGCTTCAATTTATACTAGATTTCCCTTCTCCTCAGAATCCCCAGATAGGGGATTTATATAGCATACATGAAAAGAACATGGCTTCAGTTGGGTAGTAGGAACCATTAAATTGATTTGTTTAATCCTACTCATAGAGTATTACCTCCATCCAAGATCAAATTGGCCAAGTCTGGTTTATACATTTATGATCACATCATGTGTAGCTTTAGCATAAAGATTGGATTGAGAGAAAAGATTTCAAGCCTCAGCACATTATTGTCATGGGAAAAGCTGAGTATTAGCTGTCACTAAGATTATGTTGAGGTTAGCCAGCTGCAGGTGTGGACAGTGGAGGAGAGCGAGGACTCAGATGAGGGGCCAGGACCATCAGGGAGTGAACTGCTTGCTTCAGGGATTGTGGGGGCTGGCAGCAGCGATGAGCCTGTTCCAATTGTGTGTGACCGCAGGATGATTCCTAGAAGAGAACAGCTGGAGCAACATAGGCGACTCAGGAGTAAGGATGCAATGTAATGGCCCCTCCCTCCAGGGAATATAAGCCTGGTTTCAAAAGGTTTTTGCCTTTGCAGAGGGCAAAAACACTGTAAGGACCCAGCATTGCGTGTAGAGACTCCGGCTTATCTCAAGAATTCTGTCAAGGCTTTTCTGGTTGGACTAATTGTCTGCAAGCCATCTTTTATCTACAAAGAAGTTTATTTGTAATTAAAGCTGTGAAGGTTTGAGTTGCTGCGTTTGTTTGAGATTTTTCTTGCTGGTAACAGGGTTGGGTCAAAACATGTTATGATATTTTCAGAAGCAGTCTAGAACTGTACATGTTGCAGGCACACAAAAACAATGATTTCTGGATCAAGTCACTAAGATCTTTATCTTAAAGTGACAAAATTAATGAACCAGTGGAATGCTGTGGATATAATTTACTAGGACTTGTAAGGCAATTTTATAAAGGTCGATCACAACCTACTACTTGATATAATAGAAAAAATGTGGGTTAGACAGCATCACCACCAGATGGATTCACAATTGGCTGACCAACCACACTCAAAATGTAGTCCCCCACAGAACTGCATCTACATGAAGGGAAATATGCAGTGGGGTACCCCAAGGCTCTTTTTTAGGTCCAGTACTCTTCAGTGTTATTTGGATGAGGGGATAGATAAGGAACTCATCAAATTTGCAGATGACACCAAGCTGGCAAGAATAGCCAACACTCCAGAAGATAGGCTTAAGATACAGAAGGATCTTGACAGACTTGAACATTGGGTACTGTCCAACAAAATGAAATTTAATGTTGAAAGTGGTAAGGTTCTACATTTAGGCAAGAAAAACAAAATGCACAGGTTCAGTATAGGTGGTATTTTGCTCAATAGTAATAACTGTGAGAGGGATCTTGGTGTCCTAGTGGACAATCATTTAAATATGAGCCAACAGTGTGCTGCAGCTGCCAAAAAAAGCCAACAGAGTTCTAGACTGCATTAACAAAGGGATAGAATCAAGATCACATCAAGTGTTGGAATGCTGCATCCAGTTTCGGTTGCCACAATGCAGAAAAGATGCTAAGACTCTAGAAAGAGTGCAAAGAAGAGCAACGAAGATGATTAGGGGACTGAAGGCTAAAACATATGAAGAATAGTTGCTGGAATTGGGTATGTCCGGTTTAATGAAAAGAAGGACTGGGATGACACGATAGCAGAGTTCCGCTATCTCAGGGGTTGCCACAAAGAAGAGGGAATCAAACTATTCACCAAGCACCTCAGGGCAGGACAGGGATGGCAACTAATCAAGGAGAGAAGCGACCTAGAACTAAGAAGAAATTTCCTGACAGAACAATTAATTAGTGGAACAACTTGCTCCAGAAGTTTTGATTGCTCCAACATGGGAGGTTTTTAAGAAGAGATTGAACAACCATTTGTCTTGAAATGGTATAGGGTTTCCTGCCTGACCAGCAGGTTGGACTAGAAGACCTCCAAAGTCCCTTCTAACTCTGTTATTCTATTTTATTCTGTTATGTTTATAGGTTAAGATAATCCTTGAGTTATGACCACTTCTTCAGCAACCACTCAAAGTTATGAAGGCACTAAATGAGAGGTACTAAAATTCCAGACACTGCAGCAGCCCCTCAGTCATGATCAATTTAACCACAAGAGGCATTTCAATTCTCCCACACCCAACTATCTCCCTCCCCATTTATGCTGCCATGCACTCTGTCGTCTCTGTCACTCTTCCAGCCTGTACTCCACCCTACACCTTGCTGCCCTGCATACTGCCACTCCTGCTGCCCTGCAGGAAGACACTTTATGTGGGCTTTAGGAAGGTCTTACACAGCAACTGCCTTCCTAAAGACCAGGCTGGGCATTCCTCATCAGTAGCAAGAGAAACAAGATGGCGAAGGTAATCCGGGCGCAGCAGGGGCAGTGAGTGCAAGGTAGTCAAAAGGGCAGAGATGGATGAGAGAAGGTGGGGGAAATTGAAACTGAGTGAGATGGCAGGGTAGAAAAAGCACTTTATGATGGTGTGGTACTCACCCAATTATCACGACTGGGATTGCCACTGCTAAACAGGGCATCATATGACATTTTGCAACAAAAACTCCAATCTCAATTAGGGTTGTTAAACAAGGTCTACCTGTATCTAGCAGAGCTTCCAGAATAGAAGGAGGTTCTATCCATCACTTGTTCTTGGAGCAGTGCCTTGAGATCAGAAGGAGGTTTGTAAAAGTCTCTTGCTACCAATTGCTCTAAATCCTGTTACAAAGCTAGTCTGTGTTGTTGGTTATCTGCACGTGGTGATGTTCTTTGCTTTTACTTCTCTTTTGCTTAAATTACAGAACTTCCTTTTTTTAAACTTGATTTTTCTATATAATCTCGCTTATCATCTAAATAAATATTTAAAATATGTAGCTTGGAATTGAATGGTTTCAAATTATTTTTCTTCAAGTTCCTCAAGATTAATATATTTTATTAATCTACATTGTGATAGAACTTTAAGTTATATTCAAATGTGTAATGGAATTTGGCCTATAGCAGTTGGAAGTCACTTTAATCATAAAAGGAGAAATCATTTAATGATTGATTTCACAAGCACAACTATATCTCTTGTATCATATTTAAATAGATTTGTCATTTGCTTGCTACATCTATGATGCAGAAATCCAAAACTTTTACTGGATAGAAATAAGAAGAGAAGGATCAGGGGAGGCATGATAGCAGGGTTCCAATATTTGAGGGGCTACCACAGAGAGGAAGGGGTCAGGCTATTTTCTAAAGCACCTGTAGGCCAGACAAGAAATAATGGATGGAAATTGAACAAGGAGAGGTTTAACCTGGAAATAAGGAGCAATTTTCTGACAGTGAGAACAATCAACCAATAGAACAGCTTTCCCTTGGAAGTTGTGGGAGCGCCATCACTTGAGACTTTTAAGAAGAGATTGGACTGCCATTTGTCAGAAATGGTGTAGGGTCTCCTGCTTGGTTGGGGGGTTGGACTAGATTATTATTATTACCTTTATTGTCAAAGTACAACATGTGTACAATGAGATTGGCTGAGCCTCCCTTTGTGCACACACACCCCAACACAACTCACAGTGAGGACAGAAGTCTCTAGCCCAGTCCTAATCTTATTACACTATGTGACTTTGTTGCACAATACGCCGGCCCCGCAAGTCTATCATACTATGTTGACAAGAAGTTATTTTCCATTCAGAAGTCTGACAGCCCACAAGTAGAAACTGTTCTTCAGCCGGTTGGTGCAGCTGGCTATGCTTCTACATCTCCAACCCGATGGTAGGAGAGTGAAGAAGTGCTCACTGGGGGGGTGTGAGTCGTCCCTGAGAATGTTCCTCACTCTTCTGAGGCAAGGAGCTCTAGCAATGTCATCTAGTGGTATCAGGGAACAGCCCACAATGTTTTGTGCTGTGCTCACCACCCTCTGCAATGTCTTTCTATCCACAGCTGTCAAGCCAGCATACCATACCATAATGCAATATGTGAGGACGCTTTCTATTGTGGACTGGTGAAAGGAGGTCATCAAATGACCTACAAGGTCCCTTCCAACTTTGGTAATCTGTAAGATTTGTGGCCACAGTGAGCAGTAGCAATAGCACGTAGATTATATATCACTTCGTAGTGCTTTACAGAGTCAGCCTATTGCCCCAACAATCTGGGTCCTCATTTTTATTGACCCTGGAAGGGTGGCAGACTGATTCAACCTTAAGCCAGTCAAGATTGAACTCCTGGTGATGGGCAGAGTT
This sequence comes from Emydocephalus ijimae, assembly GCA_004319985.1. Lineage (NCBI taxonomy): Eukaryota > Metazoa > Chordata > Lepidosauria > Squamata > Elapidae > Emydocephalus > Emydocephalus ijimae. Next base: position 5,365 of record BHEV01004598.1, read on the forward strand.
AGCCTGCAATACTGCATTTCTCCCATTGACTTTTCTTGTCGGAAGCCAGCTGAGAAGGTTACAAATAGTAATCACATGAACTTGGGATAGAGCAATTTTCATAAATACATTACAGTTGTTAAGTGTCAGAATTAATGGCCATTAAACGAGTAGTTTAAAGTCAAGGACTCACTTGAGTGATGGTGAGACCAGGTAAGTAGAGTAAAGTGAGTCCTGGCCCTGGTTGTTATGGCTCTGCTCTTTCATTTTCCTCAAGTAGTTCAGGCAGAGTGGATGCCCTGCAGGTAGGAAGAGCGGTGGATTCTGGGAGTCCTACGCAGGCCAACAGCATATTCTAAGTTTTGCTGGAATGGAAGCAGAGTTCCTGGATTTCTAGTGTTTTCACATTTCAATGGCCTTTCTCTGTTCTTTTCCACAGAGCCAGTAGCTCAAATCCAGTGACAATGGCAGCTTTAACCATCATTGTGCATCAACACTGTGATTTGGTATCCACACTGAAATAGTAAAGAAAAAAAGAAGAAGTTCTTTCACATGACTTTTTTTTTCTTTAGCTTTGACCCAGAGACTTTTGTATTAATCTATGAAAAGATTTCAGCATTAAATTGCTTGGCCTAATGAAGTAGCTCTCATAAACATTTGTGTCTATTTGCATTTGAGATCCTACTCTATAAGTGTAACATTTTGTTTGATAGTTTATATTCAGATATGTTTTAGATGTTACATGCCTTATAAAGCAATTATTAAGTCAGGATGTTTCAGATTAATTGCATGTAAAATGGAATTATATTAATCTGAAGCAATCAGGTACATAGGTGTGAAGGCATTGAGAATTAAATTATTACTATCAATAATATAGCAAAGCAGTGTTGCAAAGCTGAGAAGCAAAAGATGTGTTAGGCAATCTACCCAATTCAAATACAAAATAGACCTAATAAAGCACAAGACAGAAAAGGACAGGGAAAAAAAGCCAGTGTTAAGAGATTGGCAAGCAACCAGAATGTTTAGTTGACAAAACAGATTATCAGTGATTTGCTGTTGGCAGTATGCATTCAGTGGAAGCACTTGTGTCAAAATCCTCATACTGTTTGGGAAGGGTGGTTGACTTGAATTGAATTAGACTGATAAAAATGTTTCCAGAGAGTGCTAAAAGTAGAGATATGATAGCAGTATTCTTCTATGATTGCCTTTGTGGAGATTTAAATATAATTTTACTTCTTTGAGTAGGGAATAAAATGTTTGCTAGCAGGTATTCTGGGTTATGTGTGGTTGAGTCCACATGATATTTAGAGCTATGTTGAGAATTAAATTTCAAAGTTAGAGAAAAGGACCTACTTTTAAACAGACAGTGCTGTTAATCTTAGAGTAGAGATGATATGAATGATATGAATAAAATAATTTTATATTAATGTTGCTAAATTTTGTATATTACATACATTTTGCTAAAATCTATGGCTGCAGATAAATGCATTACTACTACCTAAACAGATAGGTCTGTTGCAGGGCTGGGATGCTACCGGTTCTGTCCAGCTCTATAAAACCGGTAGCTCTGAAGAGCAGCAGACACCGAAACGCCTGCCTGGGCTCTTACCTGTCCTTTATTTCCTGCTTTTTCAACTTCAGCTACTTGTGCGGCACAGCTGAGGTTGAAAAAGCAAAGAAAAAAAGGTCTTTTCAAATGCTGCGCACCTGCGTGCAGAGCTTTTCAGCTGTCCGGGAGGCACAGCTTAAGGTTTTTTACACACGAAGCAAAACATAATCACTGAACCGGTAGTAACACTGGTTGAATCCCACCCCTGGTCTGTTGTGATTTTCTGCTTGTGAAAATTTGCTTTTGTTACTCAAGTACAAAACAATTTTACATACAATGCAGATTTTGTCTCCCATTCGACTCACCACCTTAAACAGCCTTAAAAATAAGTTCAAGAGTGTTCATACAATAATTCATGTTTCCTAGGAAAAGGACATCACACTTGAAAAGGAAATCTAAAGTCTTATCACTCTTTAACTGCCCTGAACCCTCATAGTTAATTTTCCAGAGTCAGAAAACTTGATCTGAAAGAGCTTCAAAAAGGGACAAGACAGGGGGGAAAATCAGATCTGAAGAATTCCTGGCTGGGAAATACTACCTAAGAAATTAATATTGAGAGACATTAGGGGGAAATGTCATTATGAATAATACATAGAAATACCTAGTCTTGAGTTAGGTTTGATTACTTTGTATTTAATTTTATGTCTGTGAAGCTGAAGTGTCATTTCTCGATTGAGGAATGGTAATGAATTTGTGAAGCTCTTTATTTAACCTGACAGCGTAGTATGTCTATTAAGCAGCTTATAAGTTTTGACATGAAATTTCATTGTTTCATTGATTAATCAATGAAACAATGTTTTAAAATATTTTGTAAAATTAATTTTCTTGGGGGGGGGACTGATCATGCGTTATTACAAAAACAATTACAAGATATTCTGATACCTGAATAAATATATGTGCATAAATATATGTGAATAAATATATGGGCATAAATTAAGGAGAAGTAATAGATTGTTTCTCATAAGTACAATCACAAAACAATGGGGGGGGGCAATGAATTCTAGAATCTAATCCATCCTGAGTTTTGAAATCTAGCATGATAAGGTTGGAAGTTTGAACATCAAAAGTAAAGTGAAGCATGATCTTTTGGCAATTCAGTTGTGGGAATAGTTAGGACTTTCTCTGGGATGTGAACATTACATGATATAGCAGTGATATAGCAGTATACTGTATGCTACTTACTGTCACACATTTACTTTTTAAAAGAAGGTTCTTCGCTCTAAATTTTGGATATTATTCATTTTTTTACTTGTATTTTTGCTATTTGATATCTACATGTTCCCAGAAAAGATAGCTTTATTGAAATTCAGGATTGGGACTGACTTTGGAAGTAAATAAACTCCTGATTCATGCTAGTGGGTGACTATACCAAGGGAATGAAAACAAAATATGTGGCCCAATTAGTATTCTTGTGTTTCTTAAAGCTTTCAGAAGGATCAACTTTGTCATTTTCTGGATTACTTCTGTGGGTTTCAAATATAATGTGCAATATTAAAGGAGCCCATATTTTACCAGAAAAATCAGATACAGAATGTGATGCTTTGGGACTTGTGTCCAAAGTTTTGGGGCACCACTTATTTCCATTCTGTTTTCTATTCTGTTCACATTTCAGTGAAAATACTATTACAAGTAATCCTCATTCAATGATGCTATTTGTTCTGTACCTTCATTTGCATTCTTGAAACCCTGCGTTTTGATTGGTCAAAAGGGTGATCTGATTGGTCCAGCAAGCCGTGCTGATTGGCCCGCTAAGAATCTCCCACGATTGGCTAAGACGAATCGCGGGAGATTCAAAGCGGTGCCATTGGCCGCAGCCACCACGGCTTGAGAATAAAAAGCCGCAAGTTTTTCTTTGGAGCCAGTTCGGTTCCTGAGCTAAATAAAGAGCTTGAAACACAGTCACCGACTCCTGGCCTCTTTCCTAATGGACACAACACTGGCGACGAGGATGGGATCGATCCTGAACCCCTAAGCACGTGTCCAACAGAAGCCAGCAAGACCGATGAGATGGCCAACATCGCACCACCCACACCCTTCAACCCCGCTAGCGAGGACTGGGAATCGTACACAGACAGATTCCGCATGTTCCTCGAATGCAGCGACCTGGAGGACGCCACCGGACCGAAGAAACGAGCCGTTTTCCTGACGCACTGCGGGCCCGCAGTGTTTAAGATGGCGAAAGCCCTCGCAAAACCCACTGACATTACCGCGATGGACTGGGATGACCTCGAGCCACTACTCCGGAGACACTATGCTCCAGCCGTGCCCATCCTCATCCGACGGCACGAGTTTTATCGGGACCAGCGGTCGGGCGAAAGCCTCAGTGACTTTGTTGCAGAGCTGCGGAGCCTAGGAGGACTATGCAGGTTCTCCAACATGGACGAGGCCCTGTGGGACCGAGTTGTGCTCGGCCTATGGGACCCCGTCCTCCAAAGTCAACTGATGGCCAAAGGCAACATCACCCTCGCCGATGCCATCACTGAAGCCACCGCAGCCGAAGCCACCCAGCAGTCAGCAAGCCGCATGCGGAGACTGGACGCCGGGGACTGCACCGCGAACAACTACCCTGCAACGGCGACCGAGGCCCAACCTGAAACTACCACCCACCATGGCGAATTCCACTCCACCTCGGTTACTTCAGACGAGGAGAAAGAAATCCACTGTCTCCAGGCAGGCCACGTCCAGCACAGCCGGCGGGGTCGTAAGTCGAGGACCGCGTGTGCCGGTTGCGGAGGCGACCACCCCAGGAACGAATGCCGGTTCTTTGATGCAGTCTGCCGGCACTGTGACAAAAAGGGCCACATCGCCTGCGTCTGCCGCCTTAAGAAAGCATACAGTCCCAGATGGTGGGACCCCAATGAGCGGAGACAGGACAGCACACCACCCAGGACCAGAGACCGCCCAGCCGACAACCGTTGGGACCGGAACGGATGAGCCCAACGAGGTGGCGAGGCCTGGCAGAGGGAAGAAACACACCAGACGGTCATCATCGGCCACTCAACAACCACCAATGCGCGAAAGGTCTACGTGGAGGTAGGCATTGAAGGCGAACCTTGCAAGATGGAGGTGGACTCCGGGTCCCACCTTTCAATGGTCGCCTGGCAAGAAATTAAACGCTTGGTCCTACCATCCAGAGAAGGGGACTGGAAAACCAGAGACTAATCCTTAAAGACTACCAGGGAAACCGCATCCCGGTAGTCGGAACAGGACAGTTCAGAGTAACCTTTAAAGGGCACACCGCAAAACTTCCCCTAACCATCATCGATCAAGACCGACCCAGCCTGCTGGAAATTCAATGGTTCGCACCGCTCGGCATCGAAGTCACCGGCATCGACCACATCGCCGAAGCCGACTGGGAGCAGCAACTGGCCCGGGATTTCCAAGAAGTGTTCGATGGCACCCTAGGCAAGTTCCGAGGGCCCCCTATATCCTTCAGCCTCGACCCAAACGTTCCCCCGAAACGCCTAAAACCAAGGCGGGTACCTTTCGCACTCAAGCCAAAAATTGATGAGCAAATTGACAAGCTCGTCAAGCAAGGGGTCCTACAACCAATCGATCATGCCTGGTGGGAGACCCCAATAGTCACCCCAGTCAAGCCTGATGGGTCGGTGAGAATCTGCGGGGACTATAAGGCCACCCTAAATTGCGCCTTACAACAAAGCACCTACCCCGTCCCAGTAGTGCAGCACCTCCTACACTCACTGGGGGGAGGCAAGGTTTTTGCAAAGCTCGACCTGGCCTAAGCATATCAGCAGCTGCCGGTCGACGCAGAAACCGCAGAGGCGCAAACTATAGTCATCCACCGGGGAGCTTTCCAATGTAACCAACTCCAGTTCGGAGTCAGCGCGGCGCCTGGAATATTCCAGAGCCTCATGGAAAGACTCTTGCAGGGCATCAAGGGGGTAGTGCCCTATTTCGATGATGTGCTGGTGTCGGCTACCAACCAGCAAGAACTAGAGGGTCGGCTAAGGGAGGTGCTAACAAAATTTAAAGAAACCGGGCTCAAGGTGAAGAGGGAGAAGTGCCAGCTTTACACAGAGCGGGTCAAATTCCTAGGCTACCTCCTTGACCGGCACGGCATCCACCCCACCGAGACTAAGATCAGAGCCATTAAGGAGGCCCCCACGCCCAGGAATAAAACGGAGCTGCAGGCGTTTCTGGGACTGCTTAATTTTTATAATGTTTTCCTGCCCCAAAAGGCGACCACGGCGGAGCCTTTGCATAGGCTTTTGGACAAGGCAGCTGCCTGGACTTGGGGAAAACGCGAGGAAGCCGCCTTCAGGAAAACAAAGGACCTGCTCACTTCGGATGCCGTCCTCATCCAATATAACGAAACCCTACCATTAGCCGTCACATGCGATGCATCACCCTTCGGCGTCGGCGCTGTCCTCAGCCACACTCTCCCGGATGGAAAAGAAGCACCCATCGCCTTCTTCTCCAGGACACTCACCAAACCGGAGCGGAACTACAGCCAGCTGGACAAAGAGGCCCTAGCCATCGTCGCAGCAGTAAAGAGGTTCCACGAGTAACTCTACGGCCGCACCTTCACAGTCATCATGGACCACAAGCCGTTGCTGGGCATCTTGGCAGGGAACCGGGCCACCCCGAACATCCTTTCGCCCAGAATGATGAGGTGGTCCGAATTCCTTGCCGCCTACAATTACCGGCTCACACACCGACCCGGTAAGACTATTACCCATGCAGACGCTTTGAGCCACTCACCGCTGCCCGACCTGGACACCAACCCAGCACCCACAACAAGCATCCTCAGCATAGAGACTCTGCCCGATCTACCCATAACCGCGTCAGACATTGCCCGAGAAACCAATAAAGACAAACACCCGTCTGGCGCGGGTGTTACATTGGGTAGAGAAAGGGTGGCCGGAAAAGGACAACGACGAAGCCTTTTAAACATTCCGGAACCAGCAAACGGAACTGTCACTGCAAAAAGGGTGTGTACTGTGGGGAGATAGGGTGGTTATCTCCGAAAAACTGCAAGGGAAGGTGTTGGGGTTATTACACGAGGGGAACCCAGGCATAGTCAGAACAAAAGCCCTGGCCAGAAGTTACGCTTGGTGGCCAGGGATGGGCAAACAAATCGAGGCCTGGGTCACAAAGTGTCAACGCTGCCAAGAAACCAGATCAAGCCCTTCCGCAGCACCGGTCCTGGAATAGGAAACCCCTAGGGGACCCTGGTCTAGGATCCACATAGACTTTGCCGGGCCCACCAAGGGGCATACATTCCTGGTAACCGTAGATGCTTACTCCAACTGGCTGGAGGTAAGCAACATGAAATCCACCACCACAGAGGCCGTGGCCAAGGAACTGTGCAAACTATTCGCAACCCACGGCCTCCCGGATGTCATCGTGTCGGACAACGGGCCCCAATTCACCTCGCTGGAATTCGAAAAATTCCTAGCGGAACAGGGCATCCGACACGCACTGACAGCTCTGGTGCATCCGGCGGCGAACGGAAGGGCGGAATGGATGGTTCAATTCACGAAAAAAACCATCCAGAAAATCGAAAACGGGGAAATCCAAGACAAAATAAATAAAATGCTTTTTATACAACATATAACCCCAAACACGACAACAAACAAAAGCCCGGCAGAACTACTAATGGGGAGGAAATTAAGGTCCCCACTCGACAGACTACATCCCACATACACACCGGAAAAACCCCCAAACTCCTCCAGCAAGCACCGGGTCTTTTCACCAGGTGACGCCGTCTACGCGAAAAACCTAACGGGAGACCCACTATGGATACCAGCAACCATAATGCAACTGACAGGCCCCCACTTGTACTGGCTGCAGACAACCGACGGACAAGCGTGGAAACGCCACATCGATCAAATAAGATCGAGAACGGCCATAAGAAACACAACCGATACACAACCAAACACAGAAAACCCCCCCCCTAACACAAGCCAAGAGGGGAGGGAATACCCAGGGGAACAAAACCCAGAAGAAAACCAAACATACTCACCAGCAAGCAGCCAACTCGAAGCCTCACCAGGGAGAAGCAGCCAGGCCAGCTTGACCAGCCCGGAAAGACCAGGCAGGAGCGGCAACAAACAGCCCGGCAAGGCCTACCAGGCGGTTCCATCGACGAGGCCAAGAGACACAGAGAACCCGACCGAACCGGCCGGGAGCCAACCAACAACTGATCTGCGCAGGTCCTGTAGACAAGTGCGGAGCCCCTCCTACTTATGGGACTATGTTACATAGGACTGAACCAAGAGGGGAGGGGTGTTCTGTACCTTCATTTGCATTCTTGAAACCCTGCGTTTTGATTGGTCAAAACGCAGGGTGATCTGATTGGTCCAGCAAGCCGCGCTGATTGGCCCGCTAAGAATCTCCCACGATTGGCTAAGACGAATCGTGGGAGATTCAAAGCGGTGCCATTGGCCACAGCCGCCGCGGCTTGAGAATAAAAAGCCGCAAGTTTTTCTTTGGAGCCAGTTTGGTTCCTGAGCGAAATAAAGAGCTTTAAACACAGTCACTGACTCCTGGCCTCTTTCCTAACGGACACAACACTATTAAGGATCGGAAATTTTTGTCATTAAACACTGTGGTTATAAGTTTAAAAAAAAACATGTGACTGCACCACTTAGTGATGGCAGTTCCGGCAGTCCTGGTTACAGTCATTTTTAAATGAAGACTACATGGATCATTAAGCAAGAATTTCATGTGACTGTGACTTCTGACTTCATGCCAGCTTCCTCATTGATTTGACTGATTGGAAGCTGGTGGGAAAGTTGAAAATCACAACCAGGTGACTGTCAGTACAATTTTTGGCCATAACTACCACTCGTTTAGCAACCTTATAAGTTTGAGCAGAGGCTGAATGTATGGTTGTTAAGTAAGAACCACCTTAAAAAAAAATCATTGGAGGTTTGTATTGGAGCATTGCCTATAAGTAAACAATAAGCAATCCTACTGCTTGTTTTCACCAAATTATTGACGGGAAATCATAGCATATCTAAATAGATGATTGAGAAAATATAGAAAGAATGTAGAAGAACAAGTGAAATTTAATCAGCTGTAACAGCGTTACTGTAGATGGATAAATGTGTTTATTCAGACTAAGATGTTGGTCTAGATGTCGAAGACTGATACACATTATTTAAAAGCATAATTTAATAAATTGGGCATGTTTCTGGATTCAACAATGTCAGTGGAAGTACATATGGCAAATAATCAAGAATATATTAAATAAGTTTAAGTGGAAGATGACCTACAAAGTTACATTTTGCATGTGAGATTGATATCATGGATTATTGTCATGTCACCTATGATGGAATTCATTGTTTGTGTAAAATAAAACTATACATGACCTTATGAAGCAAATCACTATGCTTACATTACACAAATAATATGCCACTTAGACTGATTGCCAATGGATTTTTAGGCGAATTTCAACATGTTGCTTTTGGTCTTTAAAACTTTAACAATATATCTATATCTATGAAATAGAAATTACTGCATTGTTGTGGTGCAAACCAGTATAATCGTATTACACCAATATTATGTGGTTGACAAAGGCATATTATTTTATCCCCCCTAATATTTGAATTGAAATCCAAGATACTTAAAGGGTGAAACATTGAATACTCAAAGCTTGTAGAGACTAAATACCTTTTTACCACCCACTGTAGTAATATATTACTGCTTCAATCTGTTTTACCTTTCCTGACTTTTTAATGGATGGCATTTACTCCATAAATATTTTGTTATTATCTATTTTTTTTATTGATATTACAGAATAACAGAATTGGAAGGGACCTTGGAGAACTTATAGTCCAAAGCCCTGTTTAAGCAGGAGATCCTATGCCATTTTCAACAAATGGCTGTCCAATTTCTTAAAAACCTACAGTGATGGAGCACCCGTAACTTCTGAAAGCAAGTTAATTGTTCTCAGTGTTGGAAAGTTTCTCCTTAGATTTAGGTTGGATCTCTCCTTGATAAGTTGTCATTTGTTACTTCTTGTCCTGCCTTCAGGTGCTTTGGAAAATAGCTTGACTCCTTGCTCTCTGTGGCAGCCCCTCAAATATTGCAAAACTGCTATCATATCACCCCTAGTTTTCTTCATTAGACTAGACATACCTAATTTCTTTAGCCTCCAGCCCCCTAATCATCTTTGTTGGTCTTCTCTGCACCCTTTGTAGAGTCTTGACATCTTTTTTGTACTCTGGGTTTACCAAAACTGGATATAGTATTTCTGGTGTGGTCTTACCAAAGCAAGATAAAATAATGGTAACACTTAATATGAAATGAACAGTGGTTGGCTTCTAGAATAAATTATTTTGTGAAGAGATCAAAAGATAATATTCATAAGAATAGTAAGGGGGAGTTGCTGTTTTTTTAAAGAACATTCCTGCTCATAATCACGGATTCTTTCTTTTGAGGTGTTCACAAATGTTTAGACAAACATAATCTTTGAAAGCAGAAATAGGCACATTCAATTCTTTAAAAAAAAGACCTGAATGCCTAATTTCACCAAGGTTTCTTCTGGAATGAATTGAATTGCATCAGAACAAGAAGTAATGGGTCTTTGAAGTCCAAAAATGTTTTTTTTTTCCAAGAGGCAACTGGACTTTCTTGTTTTTCTTTGAAGACATTTCGCTTCTCATACAAGAAGCTTCATAGAAAGCAGACTTCCGGTTTGCAGGGCTTCAGTAGCAAGCAGGAATCCGCAATCATGCGTGGTTTCTGCCTGGGCTCGCTGCTGGAGTGCCCCGAGACCACTGGCTTTGAGGCTAAGCCACTCCGTAGAGGTGGTGAAGAGGGGGGAGATCACCAGCAGGATCGAGGAGAGCCGCATCTCTCCTCCTCCGCTGGCAAAACTCCCTTTCCCGAAGGCAGTAAGAGCAGCGGTCAGAAATGGCCGCCTCAAAGAAGCACTCAACCGGATAAGAAAGTGCAAGAGGAAGTTAAGAAGTGAAAGTTTTGGCTGACCGGGATAAAAAGCAACAACCAAGGTACCCTGGAATTTAAATTTTATAAAAGATAACATCGCTCCCAAAGAAGAGTCGGAAGCAGTGAATGAAAGTGAAAAGGGAAAGTTTTTTTTTTCTTCACTCTCCTTCCTCACATTGACAATGAAGAGAGCTGAATAAGAAATCAGAAAAATCTGCTTTGGCAGCAATAGGTAATTAAACTGGAAATATAATTAAATGCCTAAGGGACAATAAAGATTTCTGAACACTAAAAAATCCTTTCTTTCTTTCTTTTTTTTTTTGCTATAAATGGGAAGGGAGAGGAAAAGAATAAGGGCAGGATCTGGAAGGAGGAGTCTGCCTGGAATTCAAAAGAATCTATAGTTAAATCTTAAAAAGACTTCTAAAAGATACATTTGAACTGGAATTTTGCAACTAAATAGTAACCCCAGGAAGAGAAAGTGAAAAAAGAAGAAAGTGTTAAAAGAAACAGCTTGTATGTATTTGGATTGCTTGGTGACTTTGGGATTTCTGGAAATTATATTTGAATGACTAAAAACAATTGGGTGGTTGTTTAAAAAAATTCTACAATGGCATCACTTCTGGATGAATTGAAAATGGAATTTAAAAAATATAAAGAAGAGGCACAAGAAGGGAAGGGCTCCTTTGGCTCTGTTTTTCAATTCTTAGAAATGGCAATTTGTGTCTACAAGAAACAAGAAAAGTTACCTCTTGAAAAAAACACCTTTGGAACAATCATGACCTGGATGACTGAGAATCTCCATAGATATGGGTCTGTGAAGCTAGTCAAAGAGAAATATAACCTAGAACTAAGTAGAAGTTTTCTGACGGTAAGAACAATTATTCTGTGAAATAGTTTGCCTCCTGAAATTGTTGGTGCTCTTATCACTGGAAGTTTTCTAAAATAGACTGGACAACCATTTAACTTGGACATTATAAGTCCCCTGCCAAAAACAAGCGATTGGTCTAGAATAGGGTGACTGGCAGCCCATGGGCCAGATGAATCACGCGCAGGCCACACCCACCGAAGCTCTATAGAGGCAAAAAATGTTGCGATATATCATGTGATGTCATGTGACATGATTGAATTTGACACCCTTGGTCTAGAAGATCACCGAGGTTCCTTTCAGCCCTATGATTCTATGAGATTCTTTTGTTATAGGTACATTTGATTATTTCTGTTTTGTTTTGCTTGTATGTGCATTATTTTTCTTTTATGTAGATTTTAGTTTGATTATATACTGTAGTAGAAAACTGATCTGCAATGAAGTAATTACATGCTCTGAAATGTAAGAATGCAGGTAGAAATATTTTAGAAATTCTCATGGGAATAAGCAATATGTCAAAGAATGGGATTGAAATAAATGCTGTAAATGTTGATTTCCAGGGAAAAATGATGAAAATTTTAAATGTTGAAGGTATATTTGTAGAAGTATTAAGATAGGGGTGTGATGCTTCTGGTTTGTAAGGCTTCGGCGATGGCAGGAATTCGTGATCGTGCACAGTTTCTGCTGCGCTTGCCGCTGGAGTGCCCCCGATCCAGCCGGATTTGGGGGCTAATAGTTACCCCATAGAGGTAACTGAAGATAGGGGAGATCCAGCAGGGGTCTGGGGGAATCACAACCCCCCTCCTCAGCTGGCTTAACTCCCTTTTCCGAAGGCGGTGGAGCAGTGGTCAACAATGGCCGCCACAAAGAAGCTTGCATCCAGATAAGAATGTGCAGGAGGAAGCTGAAAAAGTGAAAGTTCTGGCTGACCGGGATAATAA
>BHEV01004599.1:0-24892 GCA_004319985.1 Emydocephalus ijimae
ACAGCATCACTTAACTCACCACAGGCCGAGACATACAGCTGAGTATCATCAGCATATTGGTGATACCTCAGTCCATGGTGACGGATGATCTCACCCAGTAGCTTCATATAAATGTTGAACAGGAGTGGAGAGAGTACTGAGCCCTGCGGAATCCCATAAAACGGTGGGTGAGGGCTGGATCTCTCCCCTCCAGGACAGAAGGAAGTGAACCAGGACAGCACAAAGCCTCCCACACCCATCCCCCGAAGCCGCCTCAAATATAGCAATAAACTAGTCATTTATGTAACAATTAAATATAACTATCTAATCAGCAAAACCCTAAATCAAAGTTTCATTTTTTTCTACCTCAAGCATTTTTTCTACTCAAAGTCCAAAAGCAGTTTTCAAGTAGAAACAAAATTATGTTCTTTTCTTTAACCAAAGCAGTCAATTCAGCCATATTTGCCAACTTCATAATTTTTCATCCATTCATCCATTGCGTCTTGTCCGTTCGGCAAGGAGACCAGGAGGCAGTGACTGGGGTTTCAGCTCTTTATTTAAAGCCCCCAGAACCGATCTGGCTCCAAGGGAAAACTTGCGGCTTTTTATTCTCAAGCTGCGGCGGCCGCGGCCAATGGCACTACTTTGAATCTCCCGCGATTCGTATTCACCAATCGCGGGAGATTCTCAGCGGGCCAATCAGCGTGGCTCGCTAAACCAATCAGATCACCCCGCGCTTTGACCAATCAAAACGTGGGGTTTCAAGGATGCAAATGAAGGTACAGAACACCCCTCCCCTCTTGGTTTAGTCCTACATAACGTAATCCTGTAAGTAGACGGGGCTCCGCACTTGTCTACTGGACCTGCGCAGGTCAGTTGTTGGTTGGCTCCAGGCCGATTCGGTCAGGTTCTCTGTGTCTCTCGGCCTCGTCGATGGAACCGCCTGGTAGGCCTGGCCGGGCCGTTTGTCGCAGCTCCCTCCCGGTCTATCCGGGCTGGTTGAGCTGCGGTTCTCGCCGCTCCCGCCCAGTCTTTCTGGGCTGGTCAAGCTGGCCTGGCTGCTTCTCCCTGGTGAGGCTTCGAGCTGGCTGCTTGTTGGTGAGTATAGTTGGTTTTCTTCTGGGTTTTTGTTCCCGGGGTATTCCCTCCCCTCTTGGCTTGTGTTAAGGGGATTTTCTGTGTCTGGTTGTGTGTCGGTTGTGTTTCTTGTAGCCGTTCTTGATCTTATTTGATCAATGTGGCGTTTCCATGCTCGTCCATTGGCTGTTTGCAGCCGGTACGAGCGGGGGCCTGTCAGTTGGGTTATGGTTGCTGGTACCCATAGTGGGTCACCTGTTAGGTTCTTTGCGTAGACGGCGTCGCCTGGCGCAAAAACCCGGTGCTTGTTGGAGGAGTTTGGGGGGTTTTCTGGGTTGTATGTGGGGTGTAGTCTGTCGAGTGGGGACCTTAATTTCCTCCCCATCAGTAGCTCTGCCGGGCTTTTGTTTGTTGTTGTGTTCGGGGTTATATGTTGGATGAAAAGCATTTTATTTATTTTGTCTTGGATTTCCCCGTGTTTGATTTTCTGGATGTTTTTTTTCGTAAATTGAACCATCCATTCTGCCCTTCCGTTTGCCGCCGGATGCGCCGGAGCTGTCAGTGCATGTCGGATGCCCCGTTCCGTTAGGAATTTTTCAAATTCCAGCGAGGTGAATTGGGGCCCGTTTTCTGACATGATGACATCCGGGAGGCCGTGGGTTGCGAATAGTTTGCAAAGTTCCTTGGCCATGGCCTCTGTGCTGGTGGATTTCATGTTGCTTACCTCCAGCCAATTGGAGTAAGCATCTACAGTTACCAGGAATGTATCACCCTTGGTGGGCCCGGCAAAGTCTATGTGGACCCTAGACCAGGGTCCCCTGGGGGTTTCCCATTCCAGGATCAGTGCCACGGGAGGGCTCGGTCTGGTTTCTTGGCAGCATTGACACCTTGCTACCCAGGCCTCGATTTGCTTATCCATCCCTGGCCACCAAGCGTAAGGTACTCATGGAACCTCTTCACTGCTGCGACGATGGCTAGGGCCTCCTTGTCCAGCTGGCTATAGTTCCGCTCTGGTTTGGTGAGTGTCCTGAAGAAGAAGGCGATGGGCGCTTCTCTTCCATCCGGGATTGTGTGGCTGAGGACAGCGCCGACGCCAAAGGGTGAGGTGTCGTATGTGACGGCGAGTGGTAGGGTCTCATTGTGTTGGATGAGGATGGCATCAGAGGTGAGCAGGTCCTTGGTTTTCCTGAAGGTGGCTTCCTTGCGCTTCCCCCAAGTCCAGGTAGCCGCCTTGTCCAAGAACCTATGCAAAGGCTCCGCCGCAGTTGCCTTCTGGGGCAGGAAAACATTGTAAAAATTAAGCAGTCCCAGAAACGCCTGCAGTTCCGNGACCCGCTCGGTGTAAAGTTGGCACTTTTCCCTCTTTACTTTTAGCCCGGTTTCTTTAAATTTGGTTAATACCTCCCTTAGCCGACCCTCTAGTTCTTGCTGGTTGGTTGCCGACACCAGCACGTCGTCGAAGTAGGGCACTGTTAAGCCTGGGTTCCCCAACCAGGGTTTAAGAAGACAAGCTAAACAGAATGTGCAGCGTTAGTCAGATAGGCACACAGATAAATGAGTGAGATAAGTTTGTATGTTTGTTAACATACAGTAAAAATAACAGATACGCTTGTGCTATCAAAAATATAGTTTATTCCATTTATAGCATAGTCAAAATAATAGTCCATTAGTCATGTATCATTTAGTCAGTCCATTCAAGGATATTCAGTAAGCAAAGTCCGTGTAGAATATCCTTATGTCAGCTCACTTACAAATCAGTCCTTTGTTTATCTCTCCCGTTCGAGCAAAGCAGTCTTGAGTCCATGCAGCAATCAGGGATCATCAAAGCCAGAGAAAGAGCAAGCTGCCGTTCCTTTCTTCTTTTATGGTGCTTTCACAACCACTCCCTTAATTACATTCCTACAGTTAAAGTTACAGACACTTTAACTAATAAACTATGATAACATATTTATTATTTTACCTAAACCAGTTAGGGTAAACAATGTTATCCCTAACAGGCACCACCCCCTTGATGCCCTATAAGAGTCTTTCCATGAGGCTCTGGAAAATTCCAGGCGCACGCTGACTCCAAACTGGAGTCGGTTACATCAGAAAACCCCCCGGTGGGTGACTATGGTTTGCGCTTCCGCGGTTTCTGCGTCAACCGGCAGCTGTTGGTATGCTTGGGCCAAATCAAGCTTCGCAAAAACCTTGCCTCCCCCCAGTGAGTGTAGAAGGTGCTGCACTACTGGGATGGGGTAGACGCTTTGTTGCCAGGTGCAATTTAGGGTGGCCTTATAGTCCCCGCAGATTCTCACCGACCCATCGGGCTTGACTGGGGTGACTATTGGGGTCTCCCACCAGGCATGATCAATTGGTTGTAGGACCCCTTGCTTGACGAGCTTGTCAATTTGCTCGTCAATTTTTGGCCAGTGTGCAAAAGGCACCCGCCGTGGTTTTAGGCGTCTCGGGGGAATGTTAGGGTCTAGGCTGAAGGAGATGGGGGGCCCTCGGTACTTGCCTAGGGTGCCGTCGAACACTTCCTGGATGTCCTGTGCCAGTTGCTGCTCCCAATTGGCCTCGGCAATGTGGTTGATGCCCGTGACTTCGATGCCGAGTGGTGTGAACCATTGTAGTCCCAAAAGGCTGGGCCGGTCTCGGTCCATGATGGTTAGGGGAAGCTTTGCCGTGCGGCCCTTAAATGTTATCTTGAATTGTCCGGTTCCGACTACCGGGATGCGATTTCCCTGGTAGCCTTTGATGATTAGTCTCTGGTTCTCCAGTCCCTTCTTGTGGATGGTAGGCACCAACCATTTGATTTCTTGCCAGGCGACCATGGAGAGGTAGGACCCGGAGTCCACTTCCATCCTGCATGGCTCGCCTTCGATGCCTACCTCCACGTAGACCTTTCGGGCGTTGGTGGTTGATGCGTGGCCGATGATGACCATCTGGTGGGTTTCCTCCCTCCGCCGGGTCTCTCCGCCTCATTGGGTTCGCCCGCTCCAGTCCCATCGGCTGTCAGCTGGGCGATCCCTGGCTCTGGGGGGTGTGCTGTCCTGTCTCCGCTCACTGTGGTCCCGCCATCTGGGGCTGTAGGCTTTCTTGAGTCGGCAGACGTGGGCGATGTGGCCCTTCGTGTCGCAATGCCGGCAGACTGCATCGAAGAAACGGCACTCTGATCTCGGGTGGTCGCCTCTGCAACCGGCACACGCGGTCCCCGACTTACGACCCCGCCGATTTCGCTTGTTGCGTCCCGCCTGGAGCCGATGGATTTCCTCCTCCTCGTCCGAGGTGTCGGAGGCGGAGTGGAATTCGCCATGGTGGGTGGTGGTCTCGTGGTGACTTGCTTCCAGTTGGGCCTCGGTTGCCCACCCTGAGTCGGTGGTCGCTGCCCAGTCCCAAGCATCCGATCTCTGCATGCGGTTTGCCGACTTCTGGGTAGCCTCGGCTGCAGTGGCTTCAGCGATGGCGTCGGCAAGGGTGATGTCGCCTTTGGCCATTAGTTGGCTCTGGAGGACTGGATTCCGAAGTCCGAGCACGACTCGGTCCCGTTGGGCCTCGTCCATGTCGGAGAATCCGCACATGCCTCCCAGGTTCTGCAACTCGGCAACAAAGTCGCTGATGCTTTCGGCCGGTCTCTGGTCCCGCCGGTAGAAGTCATGCCGCCTGATGAGGGTGGGCATGGCAGGGGTGTAGTGGTTGCAGCGCAAAGGTTCGAGGACATCCCAGTCCATCTCTTTGACGTCAGTGGGTTTCGCGAGGGCTTTCACCATCTTGAACACTGTGGGCCTGCAGTGTGTCAGGAAAACGGCTCGGTTTTTTGGCCCAGTGGCATCCTTCATGTTGCTGCATTCAAGGAACATGAGGTATCTGTCCGTGTAGGATTCCCAGTCCTCACTAGCGGGGTTGAAGGGCACGGGCGGTGCAATGCTGGCCATCTCGTCGGTCTTGCTTCCGGCGGACACGTGCTCAATGGGGTTCAGCCTTGGGATCCCACCCTCGTCGCCAGTGTCATGTCTGTTTGGCAAGGAGTCCAGGAGGCAGTGACTGGGGTTTCAGCTCTTTATTTAAGCCCCCGGAACCGATCTGGCTCCAAGGGAAAACTTGCGGCTTTTTATTCTCAAGCCGCGGCGGCCGCGGCGGCCGCAGCCAATGGCACTGCTTTGAATCTCCTGTGATTCGTATCCACCAATCGCGGGAGATTCTCAGCGGGCCAATCAGCGCGGCTTGCTACACCAATCAGATCACCCCGTGCTTTGACCAATCAAAATGCGGGGTTTCAAGAATGCAAATGAAGGAAAAGAACACATTGTAGGAATCAAAGTATCCTTTCATTTTTGTGCATAAACTATTCTTGCTGCCATCAACATATATAACGTCAAATTCCACCCCCCCCCCCAAGTTCTTTATCCATTAAAGTCTAAGAGAAATCCACCAAACTTCCCTCCTACCATTTCTTTTCTGAAAAAAATTTTCCTGGAGCAACATCCAAACAGGCATCTTCACAGAGAACCTATTCCAAACTCTTAGGCTGGCATAAAGTAATTTTTGAAACTTACTTTAACCTATTCATAGCATAAATAGCAATGCCATCCAAATCTTAATTCACAACCCTCTAGCTCAAGCGACCTCTTACTTTGGAGAGTCACCCACTCTTTTAGCCAGACCAAACAATAGGTATCAATGTACAATTTCAAATCTGGTAAACACAAACCTCCTTTTTTTTTAGCCTCTTGGAGTAATTTACATTTAATTCTTGTTCTCCCCCTCCCGCTATATAAACTTAGGGGTGTCTTTCTGCCATTGTTTAAATGGAGTATCAGTTATTAATATTCATAAAGTCTGAAACAGAAAAAGCATATTTGGTAAAACATTCATCTTAATTACAGAGATTCTGTCAATAATGATAGTTGCAATCTATCACATCTTAATAAGTCTTTTTAAAATATCATTCCAAAGAGACATAAAGTTATTTTGAAACAGTTTAGCATTTGTATGTACCAATATAACTCCCAGGTTACTTTTACTTTTTTCTCCATCTTAAACCAAATTTTTAGTCAATATTTCATAATCCCAAGAAGTCATATTTTTAACAAGCATTGTTGTTTTCTGTTTATTTATTTTAAAGCCTGCTAAAACTCCAAACACATTAATTTTTTTCATCAAATATGCTACATTGGTTCAGGGTCTTGTAAAAAAACAATTAAAATGTCAACAAATGCTCTCAATTTATAAACTTTCTATTATTTTCTCATCTTGCCAAATTCAAAAGTTCTAGCACCCATATAAACAGCAGGGAAAATGAGGGTCATCCTCGTTTCATGCTCACTACTTTTCCTGCCAAAGTATAAAACCTTACTTTTCTCACCACACTGTTGGATAGGGCCCAGCGTTCACGTTTGTCACTTGATACACAGTTTATCTCCCAGTTGATGTCCAGGTAGTTAAATTCTCCCATTATTATTGTATGTGCTTCCTTAAATAACTGTGTCAACTAAAAAACACTTCTTTAGTCTTTGTAGTTGCCAGCAGAAAGGGAGAGGGGAAAGTAGTACTTTCCTCAAATGCTTCAGATAATTGCTAGACAGCCTAACCTGTTGGTGCGCAAGATTATTACTGGAGAGCATGATTGATGACTCTTGGCTATGGATGTGTCCCATTGAAGATACAGATACCGATGCAGATAATCAGAATTGGAAGAGACCTTGTAGGTCATCTAGTCCAACCCCCACCCAAGCGGGAGACCCTACACCATTTCTGACAAATGGCAGTCCAATCTCTTCTTGAAAGTCTCAACTGATGGTGCTCCCACAACTTCCAAGGGCAAACTGTTCCATTGGTTGATTGTTATCACTATCAGAAAGTTTCTCCTTGTTTCCAGGTTAAATCTCTCCTTGTTCAGTTTCCATCCATTATTCCTTGTCTGGCCTACAGGAGCTTTAGAAAATAGCTTGACCCCTTTCTCCCTGTGGCAGCCCCTCAGATGTTGGAAGACTGCTTTCATGTCTCCCCTGGTCCTTCTCTTTACTAAACTAACCAAACCCAGTTCCTGCAACCGTTCATTGTATGTTTTAGCCTCCAGTCCCCTAATCATCCTGGTTGCTCTTCTCTGTAGTTTTTCTAGAGTCTGAACATCCTTTTTATAATGTGGTGACCAAAACTGGATGCAGTAGTCTAGGTGTGGTCTTACTAACACTTGATAGAGTGGTATTAGTACTTCCCTTGATCTTGACTGTATCCCTCTGTCAATACAACTTAGGATTGCATTAGCTTTTTGGGCTGCTGCTACACACTGCTGTCTCATATTTAGCTGGTTGTCCACTAAGACTCCAAGATCCCTCTCACAGTTACTGCTATCGAGCCTGGTTTCACCCAGTCTATATGTGTACTTTTGGTTTTTCTTGCCTAAGTGTAGGACTTTACTTTTCTCTATATTGAATTTTATTTTATTAGATAGTGTTCTAGTCTGTCAAGATCCATCTGGATCTTGAGCCTATCTTCTTGGGTGTTAACTATTCCTGCCAGCTTAGTATCATCTGCAAATTTGGTAAGTTCCCCTTCTATTCCCTCATCTAAGTCATTAATGAAGATATTGAAGAGTACTGGGCCTAAGACGGAACCTTGTGGCACCCCACTGCTTACTTCCCTCCATGTAGACTTAGACCCATTAAGGACTACTCGTTGAGTACAGTTTGCCAGCCAGTTGTGAATCCATCTAGTAGTGGTGCTATCTATTCCACTTTTTTCTAGCTTATTAAGAAGTAAGTTGTAGTCTACTTTATCGAATGCCTTGCTGAACTCTAAATATATTATGTCCACAGTATTTTGCTGGTCTACTAATTTAGTCACTGTGTTGAAGAATGAAATAAGATTGGTTTGGCACGATCTGTTTTTAACAAACCTATGCTGACTGCTAGTTATTACTTTACTTGTTTCTAGATGTTGGCAGATCTGTTTTTTTATTATCTTTTCCAGTATCTTCCCAGGTATTGATGTTAGGCTGATTGGTCTATAGTTTCCTGGGTCTGTTTTTTTTTTTTCATTTTTTAAAGATGGGAACTACACCAGCTCTTTTCCAGTACTCTGGTAGTTCCCCAGTGCTCCAGGATTTTTGAAATATATGGTGCAGTGGTTCTGAGATGACCTCTGGCAGCTCCTTTAAAACTCTGGGATGTAATCCATCAGGCCCCAATGATTTGTAATCTACAACTCATACACTGCAAAAACATATGGACTACACAATTCGATCAGGGCAAAGCAATAGACGCAATCTACATAGACTTCTGTAAAGCCTTTGATTCAGTGGTATATGACAAACTACTCCTAAAACTAAAATCTTACAGTATCTCTGGATGCCTGCATAACTGGATAGAA
This sequence comes from Emydocephalus ijimae, assembly GCA_004319985.1. Lineage (NCBI taxonomy): Eukaryota > Metazoa > Chordata > Lepidosauria > Squamata > Elapidae > Emydocephalus > Emydocephalus ijimae. The sequence goes on from BHEV01004599.1 coordinate 8,410, forward strand.
GTATTCCTGTTAAACAGACAACAAATGGTCAAAATTGGGAGTGTCCTATCAAATTCTGTACCTGTCAACAGTGGTGTCCCCCAAGGGAGGGTTCTAGGACCAACTCTTTTCATACTCTACATAAGTGACTTCTGTGATCATATCAAGAGCAACTGCATTCTCTTCGCTGATGATGTAAAGCTATTCAACACCACAGACAATACTGCTACCCTTCAAAAAGACCTCGACCATGGACTTCTGGTAACAAGATATGAGCGAATGGAGGTGCTGAGGCTCACCCTGGATTTCACGCTATCTCCTCTTGCTGTTGGAGTGACCCTTAGAGGTACACACATTTTGTAGAGAAGCGTGCCAGTGTGGGGAGACTCAAGTCATGGTGTGGAAAAGGCGATTCTCATTGCGACGTAGAGAAACCCTGTGGAGACCGACAACAAGAGACTGTCAGTAATGGCGTTCCTAAAGCCTTGATCATTGTATACAAGAGGAAGCGAGTGAGTGACAGACTGTGGTGAATGAAGAGTGCGAGTGAAAGAATTTGCCATCCTGATTGAGCATTGAATATTGGAGAATCTCAGTTGGAGCAAAGCCTGAAAACAGCAACCAAAGCAGATACGAGCGGCAGCGAAAGTGAAAGGGCTTATGAGATGGAAGAGGGTAAGGACGCGAGCGATGGGACAGAGAAGATAAGAGAATCTGAGGGATCTGAGAGACTGATAATAATTGGGGGAGAAAAAAAAGAAGAAGAAAGAACAACAATTTAATTTAAGGGAACTTTGAAGGATTTGAATTGTGGACTTTGGGGAAAATTGGAAGGACGATCTTGAGATGAGGGGAGACTTGAAGTAAGGAATTAAATTACAACTTTAAATATTCCACGAACAAAACTGAATAATTATTGGTCTCCTTTTGGATTATTGGACTGGAGCTGTAGTAAGTGGAGAAGATTTATTAAAGAGAGAGACTATTTGAATCTAAAAATTGACTTGTAAAACTTTTAAATGAAAGGAGAAACAGCTACAGTGAAAAGTGTGGTGAGATAGTGAAATCAGAGACATTACTCTGCAACTCTGTGCTTCCGGTGCGCTCAGTGAAGGAATCTTGAAGAACTGAACAATTTTATTAAGACACTTTAAGCTTTTAAATTTGTGGATTGCAATAATTATTTCTTGACATCAACCCAACTGATTTTTGAATGTGGTAAACGTAATTTATATATGATTTAATTGATACATTAGTGAATATTGAAGTTTATATTTGGTTATAACACACGCACACAAAAGGAGGTGATAATTAATTAATTGTTTAGGTATAGATATTTGATTATCGGCATTGATTAGATTGAATTAAATAACTAATTGTGATTAATTGTGATTACTATAGATTAACTAATTAATTATTGTATAGTAAGGTTGATATATCTTTATTTAGATTTGTAAGCATTTGAAATATTATTTCATAGAACTATTTTGAGATTTGGGATTCTATAGCACTTATACAGGTCAATAGTACTTAAATTTAAATAGAGAAATTTGATATATTATTAAGATCTACAAATCCAGATATTTGATTTAGAAATTAGCTGTAAAAGTGTTTTGGAGAATATATATATTGATAAGAGAGGTTAATCCTGTAACATATCATATTAATTGGCATAGTGGCCATTTATAGTTGATACTTCTCAATAGTGAATGTTAATTTGAGACAACATATTTAATATAATACAAAAACAAAAACAAATTTTACAAGAAATGACCTCTATCACTAACACAACACTTAAAACTGGAAAGAAGACTTCTTCAACACAAACAACTCCAATGCCATCAACCTCAGTGATGGCACAAAAGACAATTGAAGAAACTCTACCTGGAGAAAAACAACCTACCATCACGAATGCCAATGTTCAATTGACCCTTCTTACTTTACAAGAGTCCATGCTGAAGCTTCAGGAAATAATGGTGAAAAATCATTCCGAAACAAGAGCTGACACAAATGAACTAAAAGAAGAGATGGGAAACTTAAAGGCAGAAATGAAACTAGACATCCTAAAGTTGGATCAAAAATTGAAACAATACAGCAAGCACTAGCAAGGAATGAATCAGCAATAAAGGAGGTTGAGAAAAGAATGGAACAAACAGAAAAGAAGTGGAAATGGTTGGTGAGCAATTAAGAAATGTGAGGAAAGAAATGGATGACTTCTTGGTATATTTGGAAATGGACAAGGCTGCAGAATATCTGAGATTCCAAAATATAATGGAATCTAAAGAAGAGGACTTAAAACAAGTGATGGCAGGAATATTAGCAGACCTATTGGAAAAAGATAAGGATGATATCCTGAAAGAGTTAGATGAAGTATACAGAGTGAGCACAAATTATGCAAGATGACATAAACATCCAAAAGAGGTCCATGTGAGATTTGCCAGAAGGAAAGTTTGAGATATTATATACAAAATTTCTAGAGAAGAAACAATTACATACAAAGGAAAAGAAATCTTGGTGCTTAAACAAATCCCAAGAAGAGTGAGAGAGCAGAGGCGAGATTATAAATTATTGGCAAACCAATTAAACCAAAAAGGTATCATATTCAGATGGCTAATCCCAGAGGGAATGCTAATCACTTGGGAAGAAAGAAAAATGAAAGTAGACTCCGTGGAAAAAGCCCAAGAATTCTATGAACGATTGGTAGGCCATGAAGAATCGAATAGTAGAGACAAATTAGAAATGAATTCGCAAGATGACCAAGACTATCAAAAAAATAGAGATGGGAATTATAGGAATTTGAAAAATAAACAACATCGAGAGAAAAGAACTGAAGATGCACAATCAGCCACAAAGAGAGATAGGAGTAACTACCAGACAAAGAGCAAGAGTCAATTAGGTGATGGATGAAGAAAAGAAAATACTATCAATTAACTGGCCTAAACAATAAATGGCCTAAACTCTAGGATAAAAAGGGAAAGAATATTAACCAAATTAATTTAACAAAATGCAGATATAATATGTTTACAGGAAACTCATATAAGGAAGGAAGAAGAAAAATATTTAGAAAGGCCCAAGCTAGGGAATTTATATATGTTGCCAGCAGATTTTAGGAAAAAGAAAGGGATAGCAGTATATGTGAAAGACGATATGAAACCAGAACCAATTTGGACAGACCCCAATGGAAGAATTCTGGTGTTACAAATTTGGATTAAATCAATTCCAATTCTATTAGTGGTAATCTATGCCCCTAACGATAACCAAAAGGAATTTTTTCAACAAATACATGGGAAATTAGTGGAATTAGATAAAAGGAATATTTGTATCTTGGGGGATTTCAATGCTATTGTGGACCACCAGAAAGATCACAGTTGTGGGGGGGGGGGGGAGAAAAGAGAACTACCAAAAACATGTGAAGAAATGATGATTGAATTATATTTGATAGATGTGGAGGAAATTAAACCCTGAGAAAAAGCAATTTACATTTTTCTCCAACCCTCACCAATCATGGACACGAATCGATATGGTGTGGACGAATGGTGAGTTAGTAAATGTATTAAAAGAGATTGAAATTTTACCAAACGAATGGGCAGATCACAACCCGATTCAGATAGTGTGGAAAGGCAGGAAGAAAACAAGGAAAAGGTGGACCTTAAATACACAGCTAATTAAAGAGAAAGAATTTATGAATAAACTTGATGAGGAATTAGACTATTTTTAAAAAGAAAATAATAATGAGGCAACTACAAAACAGAATATTTGGGATACAATGAAGGCAATAATAAGAGGCACAATGATATCATATACTGCTAAAAGAAATAAAGAAAAATATGCCCAACAAAATAAATTAGAACAAAGAATCAAAGAATTAGAAATTCAGTTGCAAAACACCCCAAAAGATTGCAAATTGAAAAAAAAAGGTGATAATAACTAAACATAAATTAAATTTAATCGAACAAGAAGGAATGGTTTCAAAGTTGAATACAGCCAGACAAATATTTTTTGAACAGGCCAATAAACCAGGAAGGTGGCTGGCCTACAAACTTAAAAAAGAAAAACAAAAAAGATTGATCTACCAATTAATAGATGAGAACGGGGATGCCCAACAAGGGATGGAACAGAAAAAAGAAATTGCATGTAAATTTTTTGAAGATCTTTATAAAAAGAAGGAGGCAAATGACGACATGATAAGAAACTATTTGGGTATTACTAAAGATAAAATAATCAAGGAGATGAAGGAAATGTTAACTAGAGATATTACATGGCCCGAGTTAAAAGCAGCAATAGAAAACCAAAAGAACAATAAAACCGCAGGACCCGAGGGGATACCAAGGGAACTTTATAAGAAAATAGGAGAACAAATAGGACCTTTCATGGTGGAAGTATATAATGAGGTTTTACTAGCAGCAAGAATGCCAGATTCATGGAAGGAGACACTGATATCATTGATTCCGAAAGAAGATTCAGATTTACGACTTATACAAAATTATAGATCAATTTCCCTGTTAAATACTGATTATAAAATATTTACCACAATTATAGCAAATAGATTGAAAAAAATATTGAATGAATATATATATAAAGATCAAAATGGATTTCTTCCCAATCGTCAAATTAGGAACAATTTAAGAATAGTATTAAATGTTTTGGAATACTACGAAGCCCATCCGGAAAATCAAATAGCCCTTGTATTCTTGGATGCACAGAAGGCTTTTGACAATCTAAATTGGCAATTCCTAATCCAGCAAATTTACAATATGAATTTAGGCACTAAATTTGAAAACATTGTGACTACAATTTATGATTCACAAAAGGCGAATATTATAATTAATGGAGAGTACACGCGCTCAATAAAAATAGAGAAAAGAGTCAGGCAGGGCTGTCTATTATCTCCCCTGCTCTTCATATTATCTTTGGAAACATTGCTTACACGAATTAGACAGAATCCAGGAATAAAAGGACTAAAAATTAAAAAAGAAGAATATAAACTCCAGTCATTTGCGGATGATATGGTATTTTTCATAGAGAAACCAATTGAAACAGGTCAAGAACTACTGAAAGAGTTAGATCAATTTGGGGAAGTTGCAGGACTTAAAATTAATAGGGAAAAATGAAATTAATAACTAATAATTTAACAGAAAAACAAAAACTAAAATTGGAAAGGATAATGGGATTACAAATAGTAAAAAAAGTTAAATACTTAGGAATTTGGTTGATGGCTCAATGCAAATCTCTAGTGGAAAATAAGTATAATAAATTATTACACCAAGTCAAAAAAGGTTTAGAGATATGGGTTAAATTGCAAATCTCCTTATTTGGGAGGATTGCCACTATAAAAATGAATATTCTGCCCAAATTTATTTACTTATTCCAAACAATACCACTAAAAATACCTAAAAATTACTTCGTGGAACTTAACAAGATAATTACCAAATTTATCTGGCGAGGGAAAAACCGAGGATAAACCTAAAGGCAATTCAAGGTATGAAGAGCAGGGGAGGTATGGTACTCCCAAATTGGGAATTATACTATAGTGCAGCCTCCTTACTTTGGTTGAAAGAGTGGGTAAATCTGTCAAATAAAAGGATCTTATTTTTAGAAGGCCATGGTTTACAGATGGGATGGCACTCATTTTTATGGGACACTGGAAAAATTAAGCAGAAGTATTTCCACAGAGATATAATTAGAGATTGGCTAACTGGAACAAAAAAAAAACACTATTTAAAAATCCCAATCTGGATCTCAATGATGGAGGCAATGATACATCCAAATAATCTAGATCTTAATAAAATGATAAAATACAAAGACCTTCTTGATGTGCAAGGAACTTTAAAATCATGGCAAGATCTCCAAGAACAAGGGCTACAAGTAGACCGGTGGACTTATTTGCAAATTTAAAATAGATATAGCCAGGACAAGAAAAGTTTTGGAATTTATACTAAGGAACAACAATTAGACAAAATCCTATTAGGTTGAGATAAAGAAATATAACTAAATTTTACAATTACTTATTAGAGATGGAATTAGAAGAGGAAGTAGTCAAAGGCAACATGATAGCTTGGAGCAGAAACATAGAATATAGCATTACATTATTAGAATGGGCAAAGGTCTGGACAAGGAATAATAAAATTACAAAATCAGCAACATATAAAGAAAATGCCTATAAAATGTTTTATAGATGGCATTTCTCACCCTCGAGAATAGCGAAAATGTCTCCTAACATGAATCTGAATTGCTGGAAATGTAAAAAGAAACAGGGAACATTTTTTCACATGTGGTGGTCCTGCACTGAAGCCCAAAGATACTGGCATAGAATAAAAAAATGGTTAGAGGAAATAACGGCAGAGCAAATTGAATTAAAACCAGAATTCTTCCTATTGGGGATATTTAATAGACAAATTTCTAAAAAAGTCAAATATATAATACTGCATATTCTTACTGCAGCCAGAATAACCTTTGCACAGTGTTGGAAACAAGCAGATATTCCAACAGAAGAAATGGTTATTTAGAAGATAACAGCCTGTGCAGAGATGGATAAGTTAACCTTAGCACTTAAGGAAAAAGAAACATCAGAATATTATAGAAGCTGGGAATGCTGGTATGATTGGATAGAACAAAATAGAAAATATATTTGTAAACAACGTAAAATGTAAAAGAGGTAGTAATTATATATTCGCAATAAGATGTATTTGTAAATATATCACCAATATTGATAACAAACAAGGAACCATAGATTGTCGATAGAATTGTTAGTTTTTAATCATTTTCTTTTTTCCTTTTTCTTTCTTTCTTTTTCTCTGTGTTGTGTATGTGTTTGTTTGATATTTTAGTTCTTTAATCAATAAAGTTTGTTTAAAAAAAAAAAAAAAGACCTCGACTATGTATCAGAATGGTCCAACAAATGGCAACTTCAAATCTCAACAAATAACTGCTCTGTACTACATATTGGCAAAAAGAATCAGAAAATAAAATACAAGCTGACAAGTCAAGACCTTGTTGATGATCCAAACTCTGTCAAGGATCTTGGAGTACTCATCTCAAATGATCTAAGTGCTAGAGCCCACTGTAACTACATAGCCAAAAAGGTGTTAAGAGTTGTTAATGTAATCATGCATAGCTTTTTCTCTAGTAATATTACACTAATAACTAGAGCATACAAAACATTTGCAAGACCAATACTCGAATACAGTTCATCAGTCTGATATGTATCTGATATTAACACAGTTGAGAAAGTCCAGAAATATTTCACAAGAAGAGTTCTCCACTCCTCTACTCATTGCAGAATACCTTATACCACCAGACTTAAAATTCTAGACCTAGAAAACCTAGAACTACGCTGCCTTCAGTCCAATCTAAGTATGGTATATAAAATCGTACATTGCAATGTCCTACCTGTCAATGAATACTTCAGCTTCAGCCATAACAACACAAGAGCTCACAGTAGATACAAACTCAAGGTTAATCACACCAAACTTGATTGCAGGAAATACGACTTCAGCAACAGAGTGGTCAATGTCTGAAATACTCTACCTGACTCTGTGGTTTTTTTTCCCCAACCCCCAAAACTTTAACCTTAGACTGTCTACTATTGACCTCACCTCTTTCCTAAGAGGTCTGTAGGGGCCTGTATAAGTGCCTGTCAACGTGCCTACCATCCCTGTCCTATTGTTTTTTTTATTTTTTTATTTTTCTTATATGTATCCATGTATTCATAATTATGTTTATACTTATACCTATTATCTTGTAAGCAATTGATAAATAAAATAAAATAAAAAATAAAATAAAATAAAATAAAATAAAATAAAATAAAAAGTGCAGATCAGGAAAAAAAAATCTGAGCATGATCCTAGACCTGGGAATCAGAGAGAAAAAGCTAGCCCACCTAATTCAGTTTGAACAAGTAGATGGCTCCCTGCTGGGAGGAGCCTATGCCACTCACTTAACCAAACCAGTGAGACTTGAGCTAGCGGAACACTGGGAGACAATTCAATTTGTAGTGGCTCCCAAAATGACTGATGCAGTCATACTGGGACTTTCCTGGGTAGACAAGTAGGGCCCAACCATTTAGTGGCAGGAGGGCAGCCACAGTTTGAGGATAGCAAAGGGAGCTCAACCCTTTCCTCACCATTGAATAGAAGCATCACCAATGCAGAGATCTCCCTCCGAGAGTTCACCAGAACAACTGTCAGCCACCTCCGACAGAACCCCAGAGGCCGGACAGATCCCAAGAGAATATCAGGATCTTGCTGAAGTATTCAGTGAGATTGAGTGTGACATCCTACCCACCCCATCATGAGGCAGGGTGCACCATAGAAATCATTGCTGGGACAAAATTACCAAAGCTCAAAATGTATGCCATGACACCCTGAGAAATGCAAGAAATGTGCAAATATATAGACAAAAACCTAGCAAGAGGGTTCATTGAGCTGGCAAGCCACATGTTCTGACCCAGGCTTCATCAAACATAATTCAACACTTACTTACTTACTTACTTACTTACTTAATTTATATTGCCGCCTATTTGCCCATGGCAACTTGAGGCGGCTTACACAATGTAAAACCATATTTAAAACAAAAAAATAAAAATAAAAACAATAAAAATTAACAAAAACTAACAAAAAGAATCAAATAAATTAGTAAAGTACAATAAAACAAAATTTGGGAAAACAAAAAAACAAATCAGAACAAAACCAACCCTCCCCAAAAAATAAAAAACCAACTTTCATCCCCCTCTCTGATGACAGCAGATCACACTAGCCACCTGATGGCCTCCATCCCTCTCTGGGTTCCCCAGGCCCACTGGCAAAACCAGGTCTTCAGTGCCTTTTGGAAGAGTATTAGTGAGGGGGCCATTCTAATTTCTGGGGGAAAGATGTTCCAGAGAGATGGAGCTACCATGGAGAAGGCCCTTCTTCTGGGTCCCACCAGGTGTATCTCCCTCAGGGGTGGGACCTGCAACATTCCCTGCCTCCTCGCTCTAATTGGTCAGGTGGATGTGACTACCAAGAGATGTTTCCTTAGATAACCTGGACCCAAGCCATGAAGGGCTTTAAATGTTGCCAAAAACAGAAGTATCCAATTAATTATAACAGAAACCAACTGAAGTACCAGAAGAAACCAACCAGAGTTTACAGAGCTTCAAGGAGGATTCAGAATCTATCAAACTACTTTGCTTCCTGCAAAGGTTTCTTCATTGAAGTCTGACTTTTATCCCTTATGGGAGGAGCAATCACCTCCCAGCCTTACTCCCGAGTCACCTCTTCTGTTTCAACTGCTTTTGCCTAGCAGCTCTGTGCACATGCACACTGGGAACAGGCTCCCGTGGGTCCTCTGCTTCGCTGCTACCAGACTCCAAAGGCTCCAAAGGCAGCATTCCACTCCCAGACGGTACTGGCACCATCCCTGTATTAGACGCAGGACCCTCATCCAAGTCCTCTCCAGACTCCATGACTGGTCTCCTTTCTTCCTCACTGTCCGACTCCACTGTTGGCTGCACTGGCTGCTGATGAGCCACTACACCATGGGTCACAGACCCAGTCCTATTCAAAGAAAAAAAAGACGGGACTATGAGGTTATGCGTGGACTTTAGAGCAATCAATGGACTGTGTGTACACAATCTGTATTCCCTCCCACTCATGAAGGACATGCTATCCCACCTGGCCAAAAGGAAGGTCTTTACCAAATTAGACCGCAGAGAAGCATACAATTGAATCCACATCAGAGAGGGACATGAATGGAAAAGAGCATTCAACTGCCTCCTAGGGAGCTTCGAATTCAAAGCCATGCCTTTTGGACTACAGAGAGCCCTGGCGGTGTTAATAAACGAAGTGCTACACAAACACCTTTATAAGGATGTCCTTGTCTATTTGAACAACATTCTTATCTATACTGAGACGATGGACAAACATGTACCCCTAGTGCGCCAAGCACTGAAAAAACTTCTAGCAGCAAATCTGTATGTCAAGCTGTCAAAATGCAAATTTCACCATGTGCATTTGGACTACCTGAGATACTGAGCTCCAATGAAGGCATAGAGATGGACCCAGCCAAAGTACAAGCCGTCCCTCAGTTGGAAAGCCCCTCGCACCCACAAACAGCTACAAAGCTTATTGGGGTTTGCAAACTTTGCAATTCATCCCCTCCTTCACAAGGATTGCCAAACTCATGATGGACCTTCTAAAAACAGAGAGTACAGAAACAAAACCCTACCTGGGACAACCCCTACAGTGGGACCTAACCTGCCAAAAATCATTTGAAATGCTGAAATAATTGTTTGCAAAAGAACAGGTGCTGAAGCACCCTGACTCCAAACAACCCTTTGCTGTTCAAGCAGATGCCAGCGATGTGGCAGTGGGAGCAGTGTTACTCCAAAGAAATGACCAAGGAAACCTATTGTCCTGTGCCTATACCTCCTGCAAATTCATGGACATAGAGAGGCAATGGGCCAAATGGGAAAAAGAGGCTTTTGTGATAAGGTGGGCAGTACAAACCTGGCATCACCTGATGAAAGAGCACCAGAAGCCATTCCAAGTTTTGACTGACCACAAAAATCTGTGCCACAATGAAAAATCTACCAGAAAACCCCCAGATTGCTACAGATGATTGCAGAACCAATGAGGCTGTTGGAGGAGATCACAATGGATTACATAGTAGAGTTACTGAAAAGTGGAGGAAACATGGTGATCTGGACTGTAATTTTCCAAACAGGCATATTTCATACCATGCAGTGGGATACCCTCAGCCCACCAGTTAGCCAACCTGTTTTTGAAACATATCTACTGCCTGCATGGAGTACCACAAAGAATTATCTCAGACAGAGGAGTCCAGTTTACAGCCAAATTTTGGAGGTAGTTCCTGCAGACTATTGGGTCATCCCAGGATCTTAGTTCAGCTTTTCATCCAAGCACCAATGGGGGAGGGCAGAGAGATTGCACACCATGGTAGAGCAGTATCTGAGGTGCTACGTGAATTATCAGCAATCCAAATGGGCAGACCTCCTGTCACGTACAATAATACTGTTCACAGTAGCATGGGACTAACCCCTTTCAAAGTAGCGAGTAGCATGGACTTCATCCCAATGCCTGAGTATCCAAGGCCCCCCTCTTCAGTCAGCCTGACCAATTGGATGTCAATGCTGAAAGCAACTTGGGAGAATGTAAACAAGGCGTGGCAAAAGCTGCACAGAGCTATAAGAGACAGGCAGACAAACACCCGGCCCCGCAAAGGCCATTCCAGATAGGGGAGAAGGTCTACCTTTCCACCAAATACTTGAGATTAAGGCTTCCTAGTAGGAAGTTGGGGCCATAGTTCATGGGACCTTTCCCCATAGTAAAAGTCACGGTGCAACTGAAGTTCCCAGACTGTTAGAGAAAATACACCCGGTATTCCATAGTAGCCTCTTAAAACCCTGATATTTAACTCCAATATTTAATCAAGTGAAAGGGATACCCCGAATCAGAGGCATCTTGGGTAAAGAGTAGGAATATCCAAGCCGATCACCTTGTGATGAGGTTCCATGTAGAAAACCCAACCAAACCTGGGTTTTTTTTTTTCGCAACCCTAAGTTCTATACCTGCAATAAATTTGTTTTTTCTTTGTATTGTACAGGTCACCTTCAAGAAGTGAGGGGAGCTGAACATCAACTAAAAGTACTTCTTTGGTCTTTTTAGTTGCTAGCAGAAAGGGAGGGGGAAAAGTAGTGCATTCCTCAAATGCTTCCGATAATTGCTAGGCAGCCGAAGCTGTTAGTGCACAATATTATTACTGGAGAGCATGATTGATGACTCTTGGCTATGGATGTGTCCCATTGGGTAATATACATCCAGGGGGTGGGAGGAAGACCAGGATCAAGGGGGAAATGAATGATGTATCATAGTGTCAGCTGCACCCAGGTAACGCCGACATGATCATATCTAAAAGCTCAATTTTTTTTACTCTGAGAGATGAGGCTAGAGACTTATGATTTGAATGGGGTGGATTTGTTGGAACTCTGACAACTGATTAACAAGAAGTTCATCTGTTTCCTTTGTTTGGTTGGGTGGTTTGCAGTATACAGTATACCTATAGCAATGTCATTGCTTTTTCCTTTTATTTTATTTATTTGTTTGTTTGTTTGTCAAACATATACAAGATAAAAAGTATATGTATGAACATAAACAAGAACCAATGGAGTAAAGACAGATAAATGGGGACAGTATGACAGGGACAGTAGGCACACTGGTGTGCTTATACACCCCCCCTTTAAGGACCTCTTAGGAATGGGGTGAGCTCCATGGTAGACAGATTGAGGTTGAAGCTGTGAGGCTGTAACAATGGAGTTGGGTAAGGCATTCCAGGTGTTGACCACTCTGTAGCTGAAGTCGTATTTTCTGTAATCAAATTTGGAGTGGTTTACCTTGAGTTTGTATCGATTGTTTGCCCATGTATTGTTGTGATTGAGGCTGAAGAAGTCATTGATTGGCAAGATGTTATAGCAGACAATTTTGTGAACTATGTTTAGATCGGACCACAGGCAGCTCAGTTCTAGGTTGTCCAAGCCCAAAATTTCGAGCCTGGAGGTGTGGGGAATGCTATTGGAGAACTTTTCTTGAAAAAAACCTCTGAACCGCTCAATTTTATATTAACCCAAATGCATTTAAGAAGTTATTCATCCTTGGATTGTTTTTTTTTTATTTATTTCTATAGAAATGTGGTTATTTCTAATATATAATGCAAAACCATCTGCTCTTTTGTCTGTTTCTTCTGAATAATTAAAATCCTTCTAGCAGTATGCTCCTGTTATGGGTTTCTTCCCACCAAGTTTCAGTATTGGCAACAATGTTGTATCTGCCCTCATGTACTTGGACATCAAGATTGTCTTATTCCTCATATATTGTGCATTAATGTGTAGGCACTGGAGTCCTTTTTCACTGACCCTGCATTTGCTTCCTACATCTCTTGTTTTGTATCTGAGTTCCTCTTCTTTTTTACCACTTGGTTGATTGTTTTAAGGTTTATGGATGGGACTAATTCTAAAAATTGTCTTTCTTCCTCCTCCAGTTTTAGTTTAAAGCCCTTCAGATAATCCAACCCAGCTGTTTTTCAAAAAACCTTCTTCCCAGTTTCTGTGTAGTCTATCCCCAACCATTAATCCTTCAGATAGGTATTTTATTTATTTATTTATTTATTTATTTTATTTTGTCAAGCGATTATAAGGTAACAGGTATAAGTATAAACATAGTTATGAATATATGAAATGGATACATATAAGAAAAATAAAAAGAAACAATAGGAAATGGATGGTAGGCATGTTGGTACACTTATGCACACCCCCTACAGACCTCTTAGGAAAGGAGTGAGGTCAATATAGACAGTCTAAGGTTAAAGTTTTGAGCTTTGGGGAAGAAACCACAGAGTCAGGTAGAGTATTCCAGACATTGACAACTCTGTTGCTGAAGTCGTATTTCCTGCAATCATATTTGGTGCGATTAACCTTGAGTTTGTATCTATTGTGAGCTCTTGTATTGTTATGGTTGAAGCTGAAGTATTCATTGGCAGGTAGGACATTGCAACATATAATTTTATGTACTATACTTAGATCAGACCGACGGCAGTGTAGTTCTAGGTTTTCTAGGTCTAGAATTTCAAGTCTGGTGGCATAAGGTATTCTGCAACGAGTAGAGGAGTGGAGAACTCTTCTTGTGAAATATTTCTGGACTTTCTCAACTGTATTAATATCAGATATATAATGCAGGTTCCAGTTATCTTCAAGTATTGGTCCAGCAAATGTTTTGTATGCTCTAGTTAGTAGTGTGATATTACCAGAGAAAAAGATATGCAGGATTAGGTTAACAACTCTTAATGCTTTTTTGGCTATGTAGTTACAGTGGGCTCTAGCACTTAGATTATTAGAGTTGAGTACTCTAAGGTCCTTGACAGAGTTTGGATCATCAATAAGGTCTTGACTTGTCAGCTTGTATTTTATTTTCTGATTCTTTTTGCCAATATGTAAGACAGAGCATTTATTTGTTGAGATTTGGAGTTACTATTTGTTTGACCATTCTGATACATAGTCGAGGTCTTTTTGAAGGGTAGTAGCATTGTCTTTGGTGTTGAATAGCTTTACATTATCAGCGAAGAGAATGCAGTTGCTCTTAATATGATCACAGAGGTCATTTATGTAGAGTATGAAGAGAGTTGGTCCTAGAATGCTGCCTTGGGGGACACCACTGTTGACAGGTATAGAATTTGATAGGATGCTCCCAATTTTTACCATTTGTTGCTTGTTTAACAGGAATCCAGTTATGGTCTAGGAATTTAAAGTTCTCTTCATAGCACCATCCTTTAAAGAAGTGATTTAGTTCAAAATGTTAGATGTTTATCTTTTATTGGGTGTAGAGATGAAAACCTCACTGTGCACCCATCACTTTTGCTTTCTTGCCTAGTTGCTCCTAGTCTCTTGATGTTGTTTTCAGGCTCTTTATTGTATTCATCCCCATATGAAAGAGAGAAGGTAATAACAATTTTTGGGCTTAATTATTTAAGTAATCCTTTCTATGACATCTTTGATCTTTGCTCCTGGGAGACAGGAAACCTCCCTAGATAGATTGTCTGGTTTACAAGTTGCTGATTCAGTCACTTTGAGTAGTGAGTCTCCTATCACCAACACATACCATCATTATCCATGACATACCATCATTACTTCATCTCTTCTCTAAATGGAAATATTATTAAAAGAAGGAGAAACAAGTGGAAAAGTGCTAACACATGAGATCACAGATTAATATCATAAGTTTTGCAACACAGGCATTGTTGGCTTCATGACCTTATCTTCTAATAGTGCAGATGAAATATTTCTGGATGTACCGAAGCAAATTATGAACTCCACAAATAATATCACTTTTAAAATTATTTCCCTCATATATGGATTTCTTTTTGTTCTCCAATGTGTGATAAAATTCCTTCATGCTTTAGTACCAGTTCTCCAAAGATTTATTTTTAAATTTGCTTTTGTTTATCAATTTGGAGACCACTTGATTCCTGGTGATTCTGAGTTGCTTACGGTTACATACATTTATAAATGGCTTTAAGATCTACAAAAACCATCTAACCAGGGCTCCAGCTTCAACCTATCACAAATCTAGGGGAATAGCCAGGTCTTTAATAGTTTTCTGAATGTCATCAGAATGCCAACAGTCTGGATCTCTGAGTGAATATCCTTCCAAAGGCAGGAACTGGTTCTGAGAAGGCACGTTTCCTAGAGTCCTACCATTTATGGACCCAAACTGTGTTTATTTGCCCAAGTTTACCAGTAGTTTAATTGCACTCCAAAGTCTACTACAGCTAGTCCAATAGGCTCACATGGGTACAATGAGGCACCCAAACATTATCTTTGCTGCCATATACTGGGCTAGGTATAATCTCTGAGTAACCTTCAAGAAAGCCACATGTATAACAGATTACAATAGTCCATTCATGAAATGACTAATATATGAGAGACTGTCTGAAGGACCATGATACATGCATCACAGTCAATGACTACTGTATCATTCAAAATTTAGAATGTATAAACTCCCATTTAAAACAAAATTTAAACAAGGAGTCATATTTGTCATTTTGTTCTCCCAGGAAAAGTCCAAGAGGAAATTGCAAAAGAGATTGGTGATCGTGAGCCAAGGACTGACTTTCGAGCAAAAATGCCTTATACTGATGCCGTAATTCATGAAGTTCAAAGGTTTGCTGACGTTGTCCCCACCAATTTGCCCCATGCAACCACCATGGATATAACTTTCAAAGGCTTCTTCATTCCCAAGGTGATTAGTCTGAAATCACTGCATTAGACAAGGCCTAGCTTTTTTAAAATATACAAGATAGAATTTTAATACAATAAAGTATAGTTTTTTATTACTTATTTTTATTTTTTAAAATAATAAGAGAAAAAGAAAAATAACAAAAGAGAAATGTGCAATATAAAAATACACAAGAGGTTAAAAAAGTAAGTGAAAAAATACAACAGAAAAAATAATTGCAACAGTAATTGGAGTTTCTCAGCTGCAGACAGACCACCAAACAAAATGCCTTACATTCAAGGGTGGGATTCCACCGGTATAACAACCGGTTTGGTCATCGTGCACGTTCATGCCAAACGCACACTCCAAGTGAGTGCTCCGCATTTCAAAAAAGGTTTTATACTTACCTTCTTCTGCAGTCCTTATGACTAGAACAGCTGAGGCGAATCAGCTGTGCTCTCACAAAAGGGAATATAGCATAGGAAAGAGCAGGAGTGGACAGGCGAGCCCCCATGCCAGTCACTGCAAACCAGTTCTCTGCGAGCTGATCTTTGGAACAAGGGGTTCGCCCAAACCATTCTGAACCGGTAGAATCCCACCCCTGCTTACAGTGATGAAGTACAAAGGTTTACTGACATTGCTCCATCTGATTTGTCACATGCAACTGCTGTGTCCTAACGCGCATGCCCGAAATCCCCGCGTGCTGATTGGTCAGGACGCGGGGATTTCGAACCGGCCGA